>JAVYIG010004433.1:142500-160000 GCA_035222895.1 Strongylocentrotus droebachiensis
AGTCACTCAATAGTGTCTGACAGTAAATCCTAGAAGGTAAACGGGTTTCCTTGCATAATTGCAATACTAGGACACTGCTACTGTTTAAATGTAACACATAGGGCATACATGACATAATAATTCCTGCAAAGTTCTACAGAATTTGATGCTGGCAGCAAAAGAGACATCGTATCTTGAATATATATAGAGAGAGAGTTCCGATTGGACCGATTACATGTAATTACGAAAGGAGGAGTTGCGATTGGTAAAAAAAAAAAGGGGGTCTAAGGCCCCCCCCCCCCCCTTTCTGCCTATCTGTCTGCTCCCCTCCTCTACTTCCTTTCTATTTCTACTTCCCCCCCCCCTTCTCTCTCTCTCTCTCTCTCTCTCTCTCGCTCTTTCTCACCTCTCTTTCTCTGTCTGTCTGTCTCTCTCCCCTCTCCTTCTCTGTCTGTCTGTCTGTCTTTCTTTCTCTCTCTCTTTCTCCCCTAGCTTCCCATTCTCTCTCTCCCCTCTCTCTCTCTCTCTCTCTCTCACTCTCTATCTATCTATCTCCCTCTCTCTCTCTCTCCCTCTCTCTCTATCTCTCTCTCTCTCACTCTCTATCTATCTCTCTCCCTCTCTCTCTCTCTCCCTCTCTCTCTATCTCTCTCTATCATCCTCTCTCACTCTCTATCTCTCCCCTCTCTCTCTCTCCCTCTCTCTCTATCTCTCTCTCTCTCTATCCTCCTCTCTCTCTTTCTCTCTCTCTGTCTCTCTCTAGCACGTCATTATCCCTTAACAATGAAAATGACATGTATTTATCACTTCCTGCTTTCATTTCCGACAATAATAAAGCAGGATTCAACCATTAAATGGCGATCCAACTCTTGAAAAAAGTTGGAAATAAATAGGAATTTTTTTTTTTTAATGAATGTTTGAAATATGAGATCACGAAGTCTACGGGAATCTCAAATTGCTAGTTTGGCCAGTGCATTGTGATGTCGTCGCGGATAGCTCTTCCGTGTGTCGTGTACATAATATCATTAATTTCTGTTTTTCTCCTAAGTGCCTTCTTCGTTGGGGCACTTCTCAAAATATACTATGGAAAGCATATTATTATCGGTCCTCTAAAGATTAAAAGATCCCCTGAATCATAGATTTGTGCATTTTTTAAGAAAACAAAAATTAAATTTTAGTCATATTGTGTTTTGGACCAAATGGGAAAGTTGTCCGCCATTACATCACAGTGACATAGCCTATTTGATGATCCCATACGTATAGTAATTACAACTGTCAAAAGTTCATAACTTTCTCATTTTTGACTGGTTTCATTCAGATTTTCTCTGAGGTTTCTGCCTGCCTGTATATAGAGTAGTTCACTACCAAAGACGGATCGTGTAATATTTTACGCAATGTGTCGTACCCCGCATAACTTGTATTAATACAAAGAGTAGTTTCTATATGATTAATGGTATCTATAGGTCTTATAATTATCGTTACGTCTAAAACTTTAGTAAGACGCTTGGTCTATCCAATCTGGGCTACAAACCTCAGTACAGTATTACTGTACGGAAACTATGATCCTTCCGATCGAGTACCGTTAGTGCTAAAGTTCATTCAGCCATTTCAATGGAAACGAAAATGACTAAATCAACAATATCGGAAATATTGTGTATGTGTACATGAAACTTCACACTATGTTACATTCGGTACGTCTCGTCCACGCTGCTTTTCAATAAGAATGTGCATGATTTAATTTGAATTGTATTCCAGCCTTTGAATAAGTTGGGCCCCTGTCATTCTTTTATTCCTCCAGAAACTACATAAAAGATTCTTTAGACAACAATAGTTCAATCAGTGATGACTCATACTTTATGACTGTACCAAAAATGCAATTCAATGTACAAGTAATTACAAATAATTTAGTGAATGATAACGGACATACAAAATACATATTACCATGATAATCTGTACTTTAACGACATCATATTATATCCATAGGCCGTAATGCAAACGTAGATTAACTATGTTTAATTTTACTTCAATTTTTCAGATCATTTTATTATTAGTTTTTTTAAATATCTCTCAACAAAATGAAATTTTACCTCCATGGGAATAGATTACAATCGACGACTTCTTATGAAAATCACTAAATTTCAATATCCAATCACATCAGTTAGCCTATAGTATTGAATGAAGGCCTACCCATGCATGGCCATGTGAGGCTCAATTTGATAAATAAGAAAGCTGACCTATATAGATATTAAACAAAAAATGAATAAAAATGTTCATAACTGAAGTAAAGCAAATTACCCGTCCTACCCTTGGTTCATCTATACCATGCAATTTTTGTTATGTTATTATTTATTCGTGGTATAAAGAGTGACCAGCAGCTCAGGCTGAGACGGTCACTCTACAATGTATTAACATATTTACAAAATCATTTTACATTATATGAATAATTGAGTGTCAATAATATTTTAGGAAGTATGATAAACGTGATGAAAATTAATATTTACTATTACAAACCTACTTTTGTATAAATATAGTTATGGTAAATATCCAGTACTTTACACTTTATCATTTTATAGTCTTTATTTGTTTATTTGTTTATTTTAAATTTTCTTTCTTTGCCCTCATTGTCGACAAACGGAACGGGCCAAAAAAAAGAAGAAGAAGGGGCGGGGGGGGGGAACTAGGAATGACCTTTATTAGAGTTTAACAACATTTAAGCCCACTGCACTCTATAAGGACTGCCTGTATACGATCTGATTTTTTGGAAGAATTTGCAAAGAGCATTTGATATATGGACATTCAAACTTCTAAAACCTTAATGATCGAGGATTTGAATAGTCATGTGAATAAGAAAACCTAATGTTCATGGGGGTGCAAGCTTCCTTCGAGAATAAATACCTAATCGGCTCAGAGTCGAAATGAGGTCATTCTCTACGATTTGAAGCCGATTCGGCTTTTATTCTAATTAGAAGGCGTAAAAGCACTCGAATTTCAGTTTTTAGTATTCTTATCATTAGAACTTACATCAGGAAGACGTGTTTGTTTGATTTCGATATCTAATATAATTGCAGTCTCTTCGTAAATAGGATGGCAGGAAAATCGTATAGTGTGCGGTGGGATTTACATGAAGAGATCTCTTAACTATATTTTGTAATAATGGAAATCCCCAAAATGACGCATCATGGAATCGCGGCAGCCATCTTGACAAAATAACTTTGTAAGAAAATCTACTTAATGTTGAGCCTCCCCTTCTTAAGAGAATTCGAGAAACCATTTGACTTGTTAATTGCCTATAGTACTAGCAATTAGTATTGTAATTAGGCCATTAATTCTTACAACGATTCCTGCTTGCAATACCACCTAAACCTATGTTAATTATGTAATGGACAATTATGTAATATGTTTTCATTATTATGTTATATACGCATATCACGAGGCAGGCCTGGTAGGCCTATGAGTCATGTAGGATTTTCCGACTAAGAAAAAAGATACATTAATCATATCAATTCCGACAACAATGCATGCATGCAATACGAACATCGTTATGATATACGCATGATGTATGTGATCATTTCCTCAATTTAGAGCTATGCCACTACTTTCTATTGATACTTACTTGAATCTACTCCAGAGAATAAAACAGCCAATAATGCGACCAGAGCATGATTGTAGAACTTCATTGTGAAGCGAGTATCCCTACAGACTGATCCAATCCACAATGTCCCCCTTTTCTATACTACCATTACATTGATGTATGATTAATGTGCATGTGACTCTAATACCACGCAACCCAGTGCAGAGTGAAATCCCGGGGTGAAATCGCGCTTTTTTAGATGGGGAATCCCCATTGACATTCGACCTATACTTGCCGCACGCCCATGCCGCACGCGAATATGTCTTAGGTACTATATTGCATTATGAATTATTTATAAGTAAACCTTGAACCCTCTCCGCACTGCTCGCCGCTGTACAACATTTTGTACCAGATAGATAGAATAGCATTTACGAATAAAGAATAATTAGTCTTTCTTTTGCTCTCCCAACCCTCTCTCCCTTTTTCCAGATAGCGGTTGCTCTATTCCCCCTATGTAAGTTGCTATATTAAATATTAGCGTAGGAAGATCAACAGATGATATTTAAAATATGGCTTCTAGGACACCTACCCCCTGGACATCCACCTCCGGATAACCACCCCCAGTCAACTATCCCCTAGGACAACTACCCCAAGACAACTACCCCTACGACAACCATCCTCTAGGACAACTACACCCGGACAACATCCTATGGGTAGTTGTCTGGGGGTAGTTGTTCCGGGGGATAGTCGTCCTACACTCTTATTTCTACGGCGTCAAAAATAACTCTGAAAGTGTCAAATTTGACTCGGATTTGGCGCCAGCTGGGAGTCAACTCCATCCGAGTCAACACGACTCCGATTTCCGAGTCAAATATCTTACTCGGATTCCGAGTCACGTTCCGAGTCATTTCTTTGGCGTCAATTGGACTCGGAAAGTGTTAAATTTGAATAGGAAATGGCGTCAGTTCGGAGCCATCTATTCTGTGAAATAACACGGATTTCCGAATCAGGATATTTAATTTTGGCTCTGATATGGTGTCCTTTCCCATATTTAAAAGTAACCCATGTTGATGTTGTAGTGACTCTGATTTTGTGTTATTTGCCATCAAGTCACATAATTCGAATCACCCATAAACTCACTAATCAGTCATTCTCAAAAACAAAAACAAATTTCACAATTTTCAAAAATCTTTGTCTCACATATGAAAAAGCTTCATTTCAAAAGGCGCTAAATCCATTTTTCATCGATATCGAGTTTTTTTACACGAGGAGTAGGTCTCTCCACATGTGCATCCAATTAAAGGGCTATATAAGTTGGCAAAATTCATTCAGGAACATTAAAAAAAATGGATCACATCAGGATTTCATCTGTGGAAGAAGCGAAAGTGGTCAAACAAAAAGTTGATTTACTCGAAATGACTAAAAGTGGATTTAGCGCATTTGATATGTAGCTTACGACTAATACACTCTAAAAGCGACGGAACCAGGATTGCAAGAGGAGGCAATGGACAATGCAATTGGTTTGAAGCACATTAAGTATCAATATTTCTTATTAATTGCCCCCTTCCCCACCCCCTGGTTGCGTCACCTTTCTCCAGATTTATAAAACATATTTTGAACTTTAAAAACGAAATGAATATTGCACGGATACATCCTGCATATTTCAATGAAGTATAACAACTTGAATTTATTTACAAAATTAGTGTAAGTGTGTCTGCAATGCATTCACGATGTGCATGCACAAGTACAAATTTAACATGGATTACATTGGAGTAGGAACATTTACATCTATATTTACATGCAATACCACATATTACTGATTGCATATAGGCAATAAATAAATTGAAAATTTCAAAATATATAGGAGACCCCATACATGTCATACTTTGTATGTAATTTGGATTATATTGGATTAGGAACATTAACATCTATATTTTCATGCAATACCACATATTATTGATTGCATATAGGCAATAAATAAATTGAAAATTTCAAAATATATAGGAGACCCTATACATGTCATACTTTGTATATAATTTGGATTACATTGGAGTAGGAACATTAACATCTATATTTTCATGCAATACCACATATTATTGATTGCATATAGGCAATAAATAAATTGAACATTTCAAAATATATAGGAGACCCCATACATGTCATACTTTGTATGAAATTTGGATTACATTGGAGTAGGAACATTTACATCTATACATGTGATGTAAATATTGATTGCATATCGGCAATAAATAAATGGAAAATTTCAAAATATATAGGAGACCCTATACATGTCATACTTTGTATATAATTTGGATTACATTGGAGTAGGAACATTTACATCTATATTTACATGCAATACCACATATTATTGATTGCATATTGGCAATAAATAAATTGAAAATTTCAAAATATATAGGAGACCCCATACATGTCATACTTTGTATGTAATTTGGATTATATTGGAGTAGGAACATTTACATCTATATTTACATGCAATACCACATATTATTGATTGCATATTGGCAATAAATAAATTGAACATTTCAAAATATATAGGAGACCCCATACATGTCATACTTTGTATGTAATTTGGATTACATTGGAGTAGGAACATTTACATCTATACATGTGATGTAAATATTGATTGCATATCGGCAATAAATAAATGGAAAATTTCAAAATGTTTCGGAGACCCCATACATATCATACTGTGTATGTAATTTGGATTACATTGGAGTAGGATCAAATTTAGGATCTCATATTTCAGCTACGAGAATGTCAAACTCCCTATATAACCACCCTAAATAAATAAAAATAATTGTTACTCTGATATGTATTGATATGGTTGATAATACGCTGAGCATTAACATGAAAATTAGTAAAATTGCATTTACATTATGGACAATTGTGAGGCGATGACATCGACATCAACTTGCCTATTTTATTGTTCATTGGTTAAAGGTAATATAAAGTTTTGGTATGGGGTCATGAATTTGGTTCAAATGAACATATTGGAAGCATATGCGATCCTACAATATTCAGTGATCGTTGTCCCGGTTGAAATTGAATCTAAATTTATGAAATTGTAAATAATAAACTCTTCATGTTGTATACATGTAGCTCCCTCTCAAGGTAAAGATTATAATTAAGCCATAAAACAATGTTTCTTGACTAAAATCGACCAAATGGCTATTTACGTTTGAAAATTATATATCACAACTACATATTCTGAGATTTTCATGGTCGCAGCTACAATTGTATGGCCATAAACGCTATTTGAAATATTATCAAAATTTACCGGGGGCACCAGTAAATTTTGATATTCAATTTTACTCGAAAGCAGAAGTGTTTTAAGGGTTTAATTTTCTAGTGCTTATAATACACCCAAATGGGCATCCAAAGATATCAAAATTGTAAAGAATCACTATCCAGCCAATTTTCTAAATTTCCCAAGACTTTGTATTACCTAAGAAAGGTTTGAGGAAAAAATGTGAATTTTCAAAATGTCAGAACTACTATTTTGTATCCGATTTTCTTCATTTTTGCACTGTTCTTAGGGGAAATTTCCTACACTTTCTTTTGAAATTATGCAATCCTGAACTTGAATAATAACGCAGTAGGCTAAAATGAATAGGACCCATGAAAGTAATACAGATACAATTTTGCTGTAATTAGTCTTCCAAGTAATTATTCATACATCTCAGTAATAAAGTAATAATAATATGCATACCCTTGCATCATTCGGCAGTGTAAAACAATGCATCCCCCAAGGCTCTATCTTTAAGCCCCTCTGCACTAGTTTGGCCAGGAGGGATTAGACCTCCCAGCATGGTCACTGACAGGTGGTTATCTCATCAACTCAGCTCTCAATTAACATAAGAAAAAGAGGATCATGGGGACCAACATGCACCGCTTAGGCATTGTTTTCTATATATAGAGGGAGCAAGTAGCTACAAGTAGTGCAGTGGGGCTTGCCAAGATGATTAAACTGATATAATCCACCCATCCTCTTGAGAGTTTGACATGATGTTGAATTGTACCTTTATTAAGGTGTGGTATTTAAAAAAAAAAAATGGCTTTCAGATGTAAATATCAAGTAAATAGGAGAGGAATATACATATCTTGCAAAATTCATGCATTTACAAACGTAATTTCTACATCCTTTAAAACCGTTTTTACTGATTTGTGTTCCACTCTTGAAAAAAAAATGCATTTTGCGTCATCCCCAAAACTTGGCGGGGATAATGACGTTGTACCTAGCGGCCGTAATTTTGAAGTTCACGAGTGCCGTAGAGTCTTGTGCAAAAAATTGGTACTTTATTTTTGTTATTTTAGACTACTTTCACCAAGTTTTGTAAAATTGACTTTACATATATAATCACCTGACTGTCCTGAATTTCAGAGGCTTTTAATATGTTTACAAAGCAATAGGGTAATTATGTGGGTGCTAAAGTATGACGCCACAGATTTCCGTTCACAAAAACAATGTAATTCCATGGCATTAAGTACATGCTCGTCGAGTCAGTTTGATGTCGTTTCCTTCACAAAATATGAGGATCTGTCTGCCTAAAATACTGGCACTAACCCCTCGCATATAATCAGTACACATCGCGTCAAAAACAGTGAAATAAGTAATCCAATGACATGACCCAGAAGTACGCAATTTCATGGGCATGCGCAAAATGTAACTGAACTTCCTTTATTTTATTGAAATACTTTCAAAGTCCTTTAAAGGAACTGTAGCCCTTTTGCATTAATGCTCAGATGTATTCATATTTGATGTAAACATAGCAAATTAATGATAATAAAATTATATGTATGAAATCCCACGGTCATACGAAACATAGTTTTCGAGATACAAGCAAAATCCCCCCCCCCCCCCCTTATAACACCTGTCTGTATGTGAGAATAAACACCCTGCCGTAACATTTATTATTATTTTTGCTCTAAAAGTCAAGAAAAGGGGACCAGAATTGCATATAATTTTCAAGATAGCTCTAAAATAACATTTCCTTTCCTGTCAAAGTGATATTTCACATAGTTAAAAGTATGATTTACAAAAGGGCTACAGTCCCCAGTTAATCCTAAACCTTTCAATGCTCACTATTTAATAGAAAAGCTCGCATTGTCCTGCACGCAGCTGATGGAGGCTTCCCTGTATCAATCTTGTAGACTGTCTCAACCAGGAATCGAAATACATGAGACAGCTCCCATGGAAAGTCACACCAAAGGACGTACGTTGCCTTTACCACCATGTCAACTGCGTGCAAGACAGATTTACACTGTGCAGCCTGTCTTTCAAACACAACGAAGGACTGCTCACATGTGGCCCCACTACCAAACATAAGGGCAAATGGCTGATTCTGCTGTAGATTTTCTAGGTAGTGTGGAATGTTGGTGCCCACCTTTACAAAAGAAAAACAAAGCAAAGAAACATTCACATTAATTTAATAGCAGCTGCATTATATGCAATCAAATGTCTGTTTCAAATTGTATGCCTTAATTAATTATAATCCCACAAAAAATATCCTCATTACATGTACCTCCGACGAGTCTTCCTCCCTGTTGCTACCTCCAATGAGTAATAGATTAATTCAGTAAGTCAGAATTGCAATAATTCCTGCTTTAGAAATTCCAAGGTAACGGTGATGCACAATTCAAGGATGCCAGTTAGAATTGATCAGAGGGCCTGATAATCACCTAGAATGAGCTATTTTATACACAAACAAACATAAACTATGGTCTGAAAATAAATCGCCAGGGCCTGAAAACTGGCATCCCTGACAATTAGAAATACTTGGATTTATTAAATGTTAAAAAAAAAAAAAAGAATAACAAAATGAAGGCAATGCAACAGTTACACCAGGCCAACATATATAATCAATGCATATCTTTCTGCCAGAATGATTTTCAAAAAACTTTGGCAAAGGTTAAGAGTCAAAAATATATTTTCAGAATCGATGTTCTTAATAATTCTTCATAAAATGATAGCCATTCACTGACAGAATTGATAGAATAGAGCATAGGATACCAAGTAGAATTGGCTCAATTGTGACAATCTATGAGTGTATACATGTATCAGGCGCGGATCCAGGAATTTCTTACCGGGGGGGCACACGGGGGGGGCACCGTGTGGGAAAGAGAACATATATATATATTTTTTTTAGTCCCGAAAAAATCGCAACGACTCAGCCAGCCGCTGAATAAGGGGGGGGGGGGGGGGGGGGGGTAAGCGGACACTTTTGTTTTTAATTTTTAGTCCCAAAAAAATCGCAACGACTTAGCCGGCCGCTGAATAAGCGGGGGGGGGGGGGGGTAAGAGGACACTTTTTTTTTTTTTTTTGGTCACAAAATTTTTTAATTTGACATTTTGCTTCGTTGGGGGGGGGGGGGGGGTAAGGTCACCTTTTTAGGTCAGCCATTGGCAATTTTTTTTTTTTTTTTTTTTTTTTTTATAAAAAAAAAAAAAAAAAAAAAAAAAAAATGTTTAGCCGGGGGGGCACGCCCCTTTTTTTCGGTATATTTTGGGCGAATTTAGGGCTGATTTTAACATATTTTTTTTGGCCGGGGGGGCACGTGCCCCCTGTGCCCCCCCCCTGGATCCGCCACTGTGTATAAAAAGACCACTCCTTCTAAGCTAAAGTTTGAATTTGATATATTCAATATTCATGAAATGTATACCAAATGAAAGATTCACAGTTGGCTGAGGGCAATCTCAATCCGCAAAGACAAGGCACCAAAAGCAGTACTGGATAGGAGTTAATTAATGTGTCTGGGTGAAAACCCATTTGCGCCAACATCAACCATGCTTTCCCTGATTTGGATTCACTGCACAATGAGCAAGAAAGCCTTTTGTAATATGATAATTGAGTTGTTCCAAATCAGTTTCAGCATGTAATCATATGACTTGGCGCGAATGGGTTTTGACTCTTTTCAAACAATGGCTGGTGTGCGCTCAACTTAACAGCAAAATTGAAGAAAAAAATTACCAAACAACATAGGAGTCAATGCTTTATCCATACATTCTAAAACTAGATGGAACTTCGACTGCGCGCAGTCGAAATGATGCCTCCGTCATAGAGCAATTTTACAAACCAAAACAGAAGAAATTGTTCAAATTCAAGTTCAATTGTAATCCATTAACAGGTTCTAAGAATATCGTGATTACAAGCAATTTCTCATATACATATATGACCCTTTGATCTTTGACCACATGACCCTAACATCTACTCAGTTCATTGGCTCTGCAAGATGTCCCGAGTTAAATAGTAATCCATCTGTCAGTTCTAATGAGAATGGTTCACAAGCTATTTTTGCATACATAATGAGCCCATGACCTTTGACCTTTGACCTCATGACCCAAGAATCTACTCAGTTCATTGGCTCTGCAAGATACATACATGATCTATGTTTGGGAGGAATCCATCAATCTGTTCTAATGATAATGCGATCACAAGCTATTTTTGCATGCATAATGAGCTGCATGACCTTTGACCTTGACCTCATGACCCCAAAATTTAATCAGTTCATCGGCTCTGCAAGTAACATACATGACCTAAGTTTGGCAGGAATCCATCAATCGGTTCTTGAGATAACGCGATCACGAGCTGTTTCAGCATACATAATGAGCCCTGTGACCTTTGACCTCGTGACCCCCAAATCTAATCAGTTCATCGTCTCTGCAAGATACATACATGACCTAAGTTTGGCAGGAATCCATCAATCGGTTCTTTAGATAACGCGATCACGAGCTGTTTTTGCATACATAATGAGCCCTGTGACCTTTGACCTTTGACCTCGTGACCCCAAAATCTAATCAGTTCATCGGCTCTGCAAGATACATACATGACCAAAGTTTGGCAGGAATCCATCAATTGGTTCTTCAGATAACGCGATCACGAGAACGGGACGTACGGACGTACGTACGGACGGACGGACGGACGGACAACCCGAAAACATAATGCCTCCGGCTACTTCGTAACGGAGGCATAAAAACACTATGTTCAGAGATGCCAACCTCTTGACACCAAAAAACAGACTGAGTATCCTAAAAAATCAGACTTTGGAGAGAAAAATCAGATTTTCACGAAAACTTGACACTACCAATGGCCGGTTGGCCCCAGGCCAGTAAAATTTCAGAAAAATGTGATACTGGTACGTACAGTCAAGTAAAATGTTTGCTCTTTCATTAAAATTTTAAAAGAAAATTGTAAAGCAAAGTTTTTGTTGGGGCTGCGGGGGTTTACTTGTTCATGTTTTAATGCGATTCCGTGGTTTTATGGGTATATATATATTTTTTTTTTGTTGAAAAATCGTATTTTAAGAGGTGATATCGTATTATCGTATTCGTATTCCACTCTTATTATCGTACTAAATACGATTAAATCGTACTGGTTGACAGCTCTGTATGTTTATCTCACATTTTTAAACAATACTCAATATAAAAAGTGGGACATTTTTCTGACTATCACTGTATAGTTGTAGAGGATAAAACAATTGTACTTACTGGTTTCAAATCAATGAAAGCTCGCCTTGCATCATCAAGGACAGCCCGTGTGGTCCTGCCTTTGCCCGTCTTTCTGGTTCCCATTGGCAAAATGAAAGGGAGTGCCAGCAGAGCAGCTGTTGTCACTTCATCATCTATTAAGCAAAATACAAATAATATCTTCATGGACAGCTACAAGACAGGTTAGAGAGAACGATAATGTATATATCTACTATGGATGGGACAGTGTTAGAGGTGAAAGAGGACTTCAAATACCTATGATCAGGGCTCAAAATAATTTTTTGTCCAGGGGGGCTCTTCCAAAATAACGGGGGCTCTTTTAGTACTGACGGGGGCTTTTTTTAAATACAAATTTACATTGAATTGGAGTGATTACATGAGGAATGCTGATAGTCCAATAGCCTGCTTGAATTTCTTTGACAAAAAAGACCAAGTGTACCATTCTCGACTCTTAATCCTTAATGTTTGAATGAAGTTCCCCTTCCTCCGGGCGTAGCGCGGAAGCACTAACGTTTCATTAGATTATTAAAGAAAGAAAATGATTCGTTGTACCATTCTCGACTCTTAATCCTTGTCTGAATTCAGTCCCCCCCCCCTTCCCGCGCAAATCGCGGAAGCTTTGACGTTTCATTAAATTATTAGAGAAAGAAAACAATTCGTTGTACCATTCTTGACTCTAAATCCTTGTATGAATTCAGTTTCTCCGCTCCCGCGCGAATCGCGGAAGCTTTCTCCTTGTCTCCGATCTCATCACGAACTCGTCACAGAGTTCATCTATGTTTACACTGTCCAGGATTGTCTGATGTGCATTGCAGATTGCTACTTTTGCGCTTCGCGCTTAACATTTAGCTCGTTGCTTTTTAACGCTGCGCCCGCCCCCCCCCCCCCACTCAGTGTTATTTAGGGTAAGCGTATGCTCGTACCCTCTTTTTGAAAGCACCCCCTATCTGAGGACTGCCAACATTTCCGAACCCCCCTTTTGCGGGCTTTTCGCGTGCTTTTCCTGCCTTGGGGACCCCCCTAAATCAGGAAAAATGCTCAATGTACCCCCTAAATTCGGAATAATTTCTCAGGAGTCCAAATAGATGAGAGAAAAAAAAGAAAAACACTTCCTTTTTAAAGAAATCTCCGGGTGAAAAGTCAAATAGAGTCTAGAATCTACACCCCTTTTTTTACAATTCTCGGGCACGCACGAAAAGTACCCCTTCACCGGACATTTTGGCAACACGCATGCGGTCATTCCGACCTCTGAGTGGGGGGGGGGGGGGGGGGGTTAGGGGGCCGGGACGCTGCGTCTTTGCATTAGGCGCACTGAATTTCTATGATGCTGTTGATTGAACAAATTGAATAAATTCATCAATTCCTGATGAAGCCATATGAGCGAGAATTCAATGTATTATTGTCTCATATACGGTTGTCTCATTTACTTCGTATATTATGTAGACCTATGTAGGCCTATTATGAAAATGAGATAGCAAAATGTGTATAGGCCTAGGCTGAAAGTGATGGTCATCTTGCGAGTAATATCATCGGGCTCTCATGATCTCATCATTAATTTTTCTCTTCATTTTTTGTTTGTTTTGATGGTGAATTATTGGGGGGGGGGATGATTGTACAGGCCATCCCCCCCCCCACCTGAAATATTGGGGGGATATATCCCCCCCCCCCCCCCCCCCCCCGGGATCGACACCCATGCTATGCACGTTAGCGCATGTTTTTAAAGCACATAGATCTAGTCTAGATCTAGTCTAGACTACACTCACCAGTACCACAGACACACCAGCCCAGGCCGCTAGGCCCGGCGTTCATGAACAACAACACATCGTATACCGCGTTGGCGAAACAAAAAGGAGGTTTGTCGACAAACTTCCTTTGTGAATTCGGGCCTTTAAGTTTGCACAAATCGATCCGAGACTAGATCTATACTCAGCTCAGTACGTGTTACTGACTGTGTTAGGGCTAAGTTCACATCTAGCGTAGGCCTAGACGGCTAACAGTAACATTAACAATGTCAAACAAACGACAAAGTTACTCTTACAGTAGGCCTACGGCAGACAATTTGCCATCATGGGGGTTTAAGGTGTGATACTCACCTAATTTAAGAAAGCGTCCTTGAACTCCTCCAGTCCACATTCCTCCAACAAATTGCAAACAAATTTGTCCATTGTACCGTACCGCGTAGATCAAGATGCCATCGCAGCGCAGCGCTGTACCGGGTACGGTACTAGTACAGTGCGTGCAGCTAGCTAGCTAGCTCGCGCTCGCTCAGAGAAAAAGTATAAATTCGATATTCGCGGGCGCGCACAAGATTAGGACGCCGATACGTCATGGGACACGTGACTTCTATTGACTATTTACATTGCGGATATATCAGGTACTCGGTGCGGAGTCAATCTGGCGGCACCGTGGGCCGAAGACTCAGAACGGAGGTGGCCCTATCTAACCCAGTTTCGAGTCAGAATCACCCGAAATGGAGTGAAAAAACACTGACTCGGATCTGGAGTCACATTTTTGACTCGGCAGGAATAAGAGTGTAGATGGGGGTTGCCCTAGGGTGTAGTTGTCCTAGGGGGTAGTTGACTGGATGTGGTTATCCGGGGGTGGATGTCCAGGGGTAGGTGTCCGGATACGGAGATTATTGTGTCTGTTGATCAGTATTGGAGGTATTTAAGTTACATAGGCGTGTCCATCCTTCAAGTGGGATTGATTGTACAATGTAGTTATTTGGCTAACTTTCAATTTAACCAGACTGATTGAGTCTTATTAAGTTCACCGGATTTGATCAAATATAAAGGCAGTCTAATATCTTTCATGAAGCTTATCAAGAACCTAAGAAATTCTAAATAGCATATAATTATAGTGCTGGAGGCCTTTAAAATATGTTTATCTTACGATGGTTTTGTTTTTCGAAAATGAGGTGTACCCATTTTAAACTTGGCACGACGAAATTCTTGTTTGCACCTAGATAAATGTATATTTGATATAATGAATTATCTATGTGTATAGGGAAATTAAAGGAAATAACTTTTCAATGTGATTTATCACCCATTTGACTGGTGTATAAATTGTAAGTAAATATTGATCATATAATTTTCTTACTCTGATGTAACTGTGTCAAAGAGCCTGTGACATTAAGTGGTGAATTGTGTTTCACGGGAATTGTCAGTGGTATTGTACTCTATAGTACCAATTTTCCCATAATTATATTGATGTACTACGGCAGTGACAATTATTTCAGTAGAACAATTAAGTATCAACTTCGCAAGAATCGTTAATTGTTACTTCTGAAACTATTATGATGTATGGTCTATATAATCGGGGCTACTAACTTTTATACATAACTGTACGGAAACTATGATCCTTACGATCGAGTACCGTTCAAGTGCTAAAGTTCATTCAGCTATTTCAATGGAAAGGAACAAATGACTAAATCAACAATATCGGAAATATTGTGTATGTGTACATGACACTTCACAATAGGTTACATTCGACAGTTTTCGTCCATGTTGCTTTTCAATGAGAGTGTACCGTCAGTGCAAAAGTTCATTCTTACATTTCGATAGGAAAGAAAATGACTAATCAACGCGAAATCTTACACTGGCCGGGTTCAATTTTCTGTTCATTGTCAATGAAGGGAATTTAAATTTGAAATGTATGGTTATTTGTGATTCTAATATCCCCCACCCCCTGTACCCGACAACATCAATCTCTCTTTTCTATTCTCTCTCCGACTCGCTTTCCGACTCTCTCTCCCCTCTCTATCTCATCTACCTTTCTCTCTGCTGTCCCCCTATCCATCTGTTCCACTCACTCTATCTCGTCTCTCCTTCTCTCCTTTCTCTCACCCCTTCCCCTCCCCTCTCCTGCATTTGTTGGTGTTACAGGAGTCATTATCATCTCCTTTTCAGGACATCATTTCCTGCTCTTCCCTTTTTCCCTAATGATTGTTGTTCTTTTCATAAATCGATAGGGTAACCCGCCCACGCCCCCCCCCCCCCCCCCTCCCCAGTTTTGGTCCATGGAGCTACATCCCTGCATGTACCGTTTAAATTATCCACGTTCATTATTGAGATTCACAGTCACAAAAAGTGCACTTTTTACATAATTCATTAGAATGTTCTTTTACAGCCATGGCAAATGAGTATTCTGTAATGAAAATAGTGAATAGCATTTCCTAGTTGAGATTGTAAAATAGTTGTTATTCTTCTCTGAGAAGAAGAGAGCACACTTTTGCTTCTTTCTCGGCCATCTAGACCGATATATTACTTTTTTTATTGAAATATAACTTTAGTTTGGAAGTCTTTTTTTCTCCTTTATATAGAAATGAGCTCTTCAAGTTTTTCGTGCATTTCTCACAATATCTAATTATACTTATGTTAATATACATTGGCCACTCCCCACCTAAGTGTAGTAAATGGTTACCTGGTAGGAACATAATTATTCCTTGAATGCTGGGCGCCGGTGGTGCCTTATGACAGCCAGGCTTAAGCCAGGGTTTAAGTACTACTTTGTAGCTGAGTTGAGCATTCATTAGGATGGATACTTGCGAAATATAAAATGTAGCTATTATTAGTATTATTATTTATCATTATCATTATAATGTTTATTATTATTATCGTTATCATTTTGTTCAAGTTCAATTTTATGTAATTCAAATAAAGAATACTATTAGGCTACACGTACAGCACAGATGCAAATCATTAAACATGGAATCAAGTGAACCATAAAAGACCAAGGAGGAGATAATAATAATGATAATACATGAGATTTATAAGGCGCCAAATCCACTTGACAATCAAATGCTCAAGGCGCAGAGATAGTCCTCTTATGCAAAATAAGTTGAAAGTGTTCGAAAGCAAGAGAGTACCATCAATTTAGTTGAATATGTAAAACCAAACAAGAAGGAAAAAATATTATCATACTATTATTATTATTATGATTATCATAATACTTGATAATAATCATAATAACAATAACAGTAATAACATTCTGTAAATTATTTTATTAATGTGAATGTATAATGTAACTTGCTTACAACCAAAGTTAAAGAAATTATTTTTGCACACTATTACCCATTCATTATTATGCTTCATAACAGGCCTACTACATGTGCTAACAAATATCATTTTTTTTACTTGAAATTTTGTTGCTGTTGTTTTGTAATAATGTCTGAAATATTATTCATGAGTAAATGAATAGAAATAATAAATAGAAAAATTAGGAAAATGTATTACTTTGATAAAACAGCTCTTCTTCTTAAAAATGAAATACGTCTCAACCGACACCCCAACTGGAATGTAAGTCATAGTTTACTGGGAATTCCCAGTATACCACGTATATTTTCACGTTGCGCCGGCCATCCTGACACAGTAAAAGTTAAAATATATCAATACAAAGTCTCTTGCTTTTCAAAGAATTCGAGAAAACTTATAAAAAAGCCTTCA
>JAVYIG010004434.1:0-162117 GCA_035222895.1 Strongylocentrotus droebachiensis
AGCAGTAGAAAAGTGCATTTTATGCAAATACCAAGTTCCAATTTCATATAAGGTAAATTCTGTTTATATTCATATGATGTAATGAAATACAAGATAATATAATAATACTTTACCAAATATATAAATTAGTAGGCGGTTTCTCTGCAAAATTTGTATCATTACGTATTAGTCAAAACATATTCTTTCACATGATTGTTAATAAGAGCTTCCATTTCATTTGTTGAGAGGGTAGGGGGGGGGGCGTTTCCAAAACTGGTCTCTACCTTTATATTTTCAGTAGTAAAGTATTAATATAATTATTGTTGGGGTGGTAGTGATGGTGGTTATAAGAAAAACTTAGTTTAAGTTTATTTTAAAAAGGGGATGCTGATGAGGGTGTTTTTACATAAGAGGAATTAACGTGGGGGGGGGGGAGATTGCAATGAAGCGGGATTTCAAAGTTGTCTTTACCAGCTCAATCCAGGCAAATTACCTGAAATCTCTTGGCTCTTTATTATCGTTCCTCAAGAAAATGTAGATTTCACAAAATTGTCCATAGTTTCACTAATTAAAACATTTCTTGTTCGTATCTACTTGGGAGCACTGTAGTAGAATTGAGAAGGCTTTTGACTCTCGTTTGAAAGGTCCTGGCTTGTATCCTTAGACAAGATGTTTTACCTTCATTTGTCTCCCTCAACCCAGGGCCCCGTCTTACAAAGAGTTGATATCAATCACAACTATTGTACATAAGAGATAGGAGACTGCAAACTTGCGATTGATTTGGGGAATGTTTCACAAAGACTAAGATCGACTTTAAGTCGACTAACCATTCCTGGCATTAGTTTCTCAAGGACGTCACTTGTAAATCATGGTCACAAATCTACCGAATTTACATTTTTTGATAGTTTATTATTGAAGGAAAAAATATCTAAATATCATAATTGAGAGACTAATAGTGAGAGCAACCAGTGGCATGAATGGCCTGCCATATTTAAGTCAGACTTAATGTAGCCTTTTGACAAGGCCTTGTGACTCTGGCTAAGCGGCTGAGATGAGTCTAGATACCCAGGGTGAACGCGCGACCGCCACGAGAGCCTTTTGCAATCTGGATATTACTGCTCCGCATGAATTATTCATAGTATTGGATTTATTGACCAATTAGAACGGCCATTCCCTAGCCCCCAGTTGGCTTCGTTCGTGATTCGTTCATTATCAAAACATGTAAGAACGTCAGTGTGTGTGTGAACTATGAACGTCAGTTCATAGTTAGTAGTGTTTGTACTATACGTACAGTTTACTCCATGTGTGTGTGTGTGTGATGGATACTTTATGCTGACGTAATGCGAGGTTACGTTCGGTGATTGGACGCTATTTCTTCTTCTTCTGGGATACTCCTCAACGTTCTACCATTTCGGAAGAGTATTCCAGTCGGAAACAAAGGTTAACATAAGAAATCGAAATCACATTACCAAAGGCTAACTGGCTGTGATTCTCGCTCTGTTGTTCACTCAGGCTTTCGCGATTAGTCTCTTTTTAGTCGCTCGGCGTCTATCAGACAGGTGGCCTTGTTCAAAGGCTAGACTTAATGTTGATCTTAGTCTTTGTGAAGCACTACCCATGTGTATTAATTGATTACCTGGTAATTATGAGGTAATAATATTTGTAGGGTCAGCAGGTAGCTCAGAAAAAAGTATAAATACTGATGAGGTCATACTGGATAAATGAATACAATATTATCAGTATTATTTTTGTTTAAATAATTATTATTACTATTATTGTTTGTTGGTCTTCCAGAATGTCCAGCTGCTCTCTCAGTTTGTATCTCCCAATACGGGACGTATCTTTGGTCGTCACATCACCAAGCTTTGTGAAGCCCAGCAGCGTCGAGTCACCAAGGCTGTAAAGAGGGCCATAACGATGGGTAGGTGAAAGGGTTTACAGAAAAGCTAGAATTTTTAAAAGCTTCATGAACGCACCATCTGCATAAACTCTGTACCCAAAATTATACTTCACCATAAGCCCAGTAACTTATCCTTTCAACCCTAACCCTCACCCTACATTTATATCTTTGACGAAACAAAACAAATAGCATAGGTTGCTAGAGTAGATGTTGGGTCATCAATGTCATATCTGGGTTCCGTTGGATAAACACAACATTGATGGTAACTTCCATGGAAACTTCAATTGTATTTGAGTGATGTTGCCATGGTAGTTAATATTGATGGCAAAATTACCATCAGTGGTAAATTTTATGCAACAGAACCCTGGATCATAGATGAACAGTTGCACCTTCCGTAGCGGAATATTTGTTGATGATTCTGCTTATTTCCTTTTCAGGTTTTATGCCAAGCCAGTACAGGACTATCCAGTTCCTCAAGGACCCCAGCCTCTATGATGTCAGATACACGGGGAGCACCGCGATCGGACAGTACTCCAAACTCCCCGATAGTAACATCAGCGAGGAGGAGCTGCTGGAGATGCAGCAACGTGCTGAGGAAGAAGCAAAGACAACACAAAGTTGATGAACGATGCATTCATATTTAAAAGGACTATGTGGTATGGTGCAGTGATGTGACAGTTGAAACATCTGTGGACTGAAAACTCTGAGGGCAGTATTTTGTCGTCACATTGGCAACAATGCGATATCATCTCATCTCGAGCATCAAGAAACATTGCTGTAGTGATGTTGCTACTGACTTGTAATTTTGTATTTTGCGACTTTTCCTCAGATTTCATACAGAATTGAGAATACCCAAGAACAATTTCAGTTAAGGTACTCATTGGATGAAGACTTCCTTAGTAATGATGGTTCCCTCATGTAGGCCTGAATATAAAGTTGGGAGAACAATTTCCTAGTAAGAATTCTTTAGATATGGGCCCTGGAAACATTTAAAGATTTGAGAAAGGTTGATTATGTATTACATAAGAGTTGATATGTACTGTAAATTATTGGAATGATCAAATGAAGAAAAAAATGTATCGGTCTTTTTGAAGATTAAATGCATTGAAATGGATATACATGTATATGGGACTACACACAAATGTTTGACTCCAATGTTTCAGGCTTTCAGCTATGTCTTGTCATATTTCCAGTAATTGGTCATTCTGGGAGCAATCCTTTGCAAAGGAGACATCTTTACTTTGAAATTCTTCCAAACTAACAAACAGGGATTGAGAAAGCTCACAAGTTGTTTGTCATCTTTACAAGAACTCAACCTTCTCTTTAAAAATATATATAAGTCATCCTGTCTACAAGTGATCATCAAAGAATGCAAAGACATGTCTTGTCTGCTTATAGGAAGGAGGGCTTCAACAATTTTGAAGCTAATTTAGAGGTGATCTGCTGTCTTCAATGAAGTAACATACCATCTTTTAAGGCCTTTATCAAGTTTTTAGCTTTGAAACTTTATCCTTCTTGTTCAAATCGTATTTATCGCTCTGTGATTTAGAATATAATCAGAAGAAACAATTAGTCATGTTGATGATAAATACATGCTTGAAAAAGCAATATATATGTAAAGATGATTATGATGTAAAAAAATAAAACAAAAGGAGATTGAATAAGTTTTTATTTTCAAATAAAGTAAAATGCTTGATTTCTAGGGCTACTTGTATGTCCTTTAATTATACTTTATTTCTTTTACACTTTAATGCAAATAAATGTAAGACAGAAAAACATTCTGTTTGAGTTTACATTATGAAATGGTAATAGTATGAACATTTTTACAAGTTAATTTAAAAGATAAATTTGAATAATGCATAAAAAACAATACAGTTATCGTACCCCACTATTTGAACTGAAGCACGAAAATAATGTAATGCAAATCCTATTAGAATCATAATAATCCAGGTGCTGGTATTACACATATGTGAGAAAGAAGAGAGAATTGTAACAGGTAAAAGGAATAGATAGTAGAAAAAACGTGCCTGGAGGTAAGAGAAAAAAAAAAAGGGGGGGGGGGGTTATGGAATTGAGAGACAAAGAAAGAGAACACGAGAGAGAGAGAGAATTTCTGCTTCTGTGTACCCTGCTATATTCACTCTTCATAAGTAAGCTCATCGACAAAAATTATGTTAAAAACCTTGAGATTAAATTATCAGAAGCTTCTTATCAGCGAATAGGGACAAAAACAAAAATGTGTGGGATTATAGACAAACATTTTGTTTTATCAAGAGGAACCAACGTAATATTTTAGGTCAGAGAGAGAGAGAGAGATACGTTTTACATTACGTCTTTAAAATTGATCACGTGTCACAGGCCAATAGAGCCACTGAACTGAAAATTCTGTGACTTTTTTGTTTTCATAGGTTTTTATTCGTTTCTCTCAAAGAAAAATTGTACATTTATAACATTGGATACAAAATAACAAAATAATTTAACATAGGTTTTTATAAATTTGTCAATGATCTTTTACATTTACATACAAAAGTTACACCTCTTCATTTTCCTTTAGTGACTGTGGCCGAAACAGACGATCCCTGAGAGAAGCCACAAGCTGTATGCTGCCCTCTATTGCAATAAACTTTATAATGGTACAGACATGAACTACGATTTCTAGGGCAATGAGTAGCGATTAAACAGGGAATTAACTTTATTTTGTTAATTCGCGGTTCAGAAACACGTAATTAGTATAAATACCTGTTGTGGTTCGAGTAGTAGAGTCGATCGTTCAAGCGAGAAATGCTGAAGTTCTGCAATATGTCGTGTTCAAAATGCACCAGCAGACACTCATTGTAAAAAAAAATATGCTGTCCTCTACTGTCAAAAACATTACAATAGTACATGTATATTGATAGAAGTCGCAGATGTAAAATCAACATTTGTCAATGTTCAAAAATTAATAATCAGGGACAGGAGCGTCAATCCCTTTTCATCAATCGAAATCAATATAGAGCAATTAGACAAAAACCAAATACGAGCATGAGGTGGTCAACTCACGGGGTCAAAAGAGCAAATAGCCTTTTAGTACGTTGACCCCAAAATTACCACTACATACTAAATTATGATAAAAACAAAAACAAACAGACAAAATTTTAAAAAAACATGGCCACATGGTCACAACAATCACGCAATATATAACATTTCACATTATGAATACAGAATTAAAAGATGGTATTTTGAATATGGTCAAGCTCTGTTAAATGATGTCAAGTATTTGACAAAATTGAAATTATGCCAGGAGATAAGCCGGTAAAATTATTTTATCCAACTTTGCGGTGGGATTAAATTTGACGGTGAACTCGTATACGGTAAAACTACCTAAAATAGATTTGATGCGAGGAAGGGACGTTTTTCCAGGTATGCGGCCGGCGAGGGGTGTTTATTTATTATCAACGACAGGGGCGGATCTAGGGGGGGGGGGGGGTTCGAGGTTTAACCCCCCCCCCCCTTCGGCGGCCAAGTGGAAAAGAATAAAAAGGGGGGGGGAGAGGAAAAAAGTAAAACAGTAAAACGGCGCCATTTTTTGATAATCCTGGATCCGCCACTGGGTCAAACCCCCTCCCCCCCCCCCCCGAACCTTGGCAAAAAGCTAGATCCGCCCCTGATTCCCTGAACGAGTATAGAAAAGTACATACAACTAACACGTACACAAGTTTTCCACCAAATGATTATTCTGACAAACAAAACGTCCTTATATAGTTTTACGATCCATTGTACTTTTAAAGATATTTAAGTTTTACTCATGCTCAAGTTCATGCAAGTTTATTATTCCATGTCGTAAACCCAACTTGGTAGGCCTATATTTTACTTATAGGCCTAATCAATCTGAGATTCTGTTTTGAGCCAATCACGATGGCAGTCCTTCTTTCGCGCATATTTTGTTTAAGTTTGATGAAATATTATAATTAGACAATTTACCTTGTTTTTCTTTTTTTTCTATAAACCTAATCGTTATGTTTATTTGCTTATGTATGCAGGCCTTGCCCCCCCCCCCCCCGCAAAAAGGGGGAGAGAGAGAGAGAGAGAGAGAGAAAGAAGGAAAGATGGGAAAGGGAAAGAAAGAAGAGGAAGAAGAAAAGAAAAGGGGGAAAAGAAGGAGATCGGGGGAGGCCGAAAGGTTCTTGCCCCCCCCCCCCATACAAAAAAAAAGAGAGAAGGAAGGAAAGGGAAACAAAACAGGAAGTAGAGGGATATCAGTTGCAATTTTCCCGCCAACAAGTTGTGAATCGGGGAAGGGGGCCAAAAGGCCCTTGCCTCTCCCCTTCCCCTTCCCCGCCAAAAAAAAACAAACCAATACAGGTGATTTACAAATGTTGCTGAAATTACATAATTTTTCTCACTTTTTCCTCACTCTTTAGTAGATTATACTTTTTTATGCGTTTGATGGAAAATGACAAATTCCTAAATTTACAGTCAGGCAAGAAATATGCTTATTTAGAGGCCTACATGTCAGGGCCCGCGGAACGGTGGGACTCGGGGGCTTCGAGCATCAAAATATGCTCATCTGACCGCAATTAAATTCCTAAAACCCCTGAACTTCCGGTGGCTCTGCCCCCTGGACCCCACCTAGGGCCCTAAGACGGACCCCTGGATGCTAATCTAACAGTTAGGTAATGCCTAAAACCCCTGAGGTTCTGGAGGCTCCACCCCCTGGACCTCACGCCAATAAGTTACCTGCCAGCCTGTCACAAATCAGGTATCAAAATATGTTTATCTGACCGTAAGTAAATGCCTAAAACCCCTGAGCATCCGGGGGCTCTGACCCCTCGACCCCACCAGGGGCTTACGGCGGGCCCCTGAATGCTTATACGACCGTTATAAAATGCCTATAACCCCTGAGCTTCTGGGGGCTCTGCCCCAGGCTGGACCCCACGCCATTAATGTTCTGCCAGTGTCACAAATAAGGTATCAAAATATGCTCATCTGACCGTAATTAAACGCCTAAAACCCTTGGCTTCCGGGGGCTATGCCCCCTGAACCCAACTAATGGCCCTGAGGTGGGACCCTGGATGCTCATCTAACGGTATTTTTTTGCCTAAAACCCCTGAGCTTCTGGGGCTCCGCCCCCTGGACCCCACGCCAATTAGTGTCCTGCCAGTGGCACAAATAAGGTATCATGCACATTGCTCATCTGACCGTAATTAAATGCCTAAAACCCCTGAGCTTCCGGGGGCTTCGACCCCTCGACCCCACCAGGGGGCCTCATGCTTCTGGGGCTTTAGCCCTCTGGACGCCACGCCAATTAGTGACCTGCCTGCCAGTGTCATGAAAAATGTAAAAAATTGCTCATTTGACCATAATATGCTCATACCCCATGACTTTCGGTGCCTCCGCCCCTTGACCCCCACCGGGGCTTTGCCACTAGACCCCACGCCAATTTACGCTACGCTCTACCTGATCGTAAATACTTTAGCCCCCCCCCCCACCCACTTTGAAAAACGTTCAGCGGGGCCTGCATGTAAGAGGGGGGGGGGAGGGGATGGTGTGGATTTGTTTTTGTCTGTCCCCCTTTGAAAGCTCTTTCGATTTACGTAAAGCAATGCCCGTTTAAAACTCCAGTGTTATATTTTATTTTATTAAAGTATCAAAATTACTGAAAATGGCAGCCCAAGAGCTGAATTATATTCAGTTTATATAATACTCACATGAAATACATATAGCAATATCATTATTACATATTATGTCAAGCTTACGAGAAAGCATTCAAACATAAAATTAATAAGATATAATTTTATTAAAAAACTATAAGTAAAATCAACACTATATTATAAAAGTTAACAAAATCTCCGGGGGGGGGGGGGATATTCAGATTTGGTTTGGACGGGGTGTGCCGCTCAAGCCTCGAAACCCATATTTATTATTAGGGGTCATTTTATACTTCAACAACTTATATAGGCAATTCACATTGATCTACTGGCAGATGAATACTAATTTCTTACTAATTTAAATCGGATAACTCTTTGTTTAAAAATTAATGTTGGTTTAATTTTTCAAAGGGCCCAAATACACTTGCGAACACCAAAATAGATTTTTTCCGGCAACGACGCATGTGAGATCAAGCCCAAATATAGGTGTTTTTCCTTTTCAAAGGCACTCTCAATCATAATTGGATGAACACCAACACGAGATATGTAGCGATGACAAATTTGTAAATTTCATAACTTTTCCATAACAAATGATTTTAGCTGAATTCGTTCAAAATTAATTGCCGTAAGTTCACCTATTACAGTAGGCCTATAGCTACATTTAAACAAAATAGCGGGTTTCGGGGGACTAGAGGGATTAACCCCCATATAAACTCCGGGGGTTCGGGAAATTCGCGCGAACCCCCCCCCCCCCATAAAAAATATTTTTAAAAAGTATTTTTTTTTGCTCAAGAAGAGGGGGGGGGGCGGTGTTGATTAAAAACAAAACAATAGTGCTCACTACCCCCCTCCCCCGCTTATTAGCCGCTAAATATTTTCTCTAACAAAAATTAAGTGCTCATTACTCTTCTCGGGCTCATAGTCGCTTCGCTCCCTCGCATGATGTCTCACTCTCAGCTCTGGCTCAAAGATGGCAACCGTAGAACTCCCCCTTAAAAAAGCTTTTACGGGCTTGGGATTCCACCCACAGTGGAATCTCAGCAATGCATTTGGCATGATGAAAAGTTCTGAAACTTAGCCGAATTTATTTTTGTCTTAAATATCGTTTAAGCCATGCATGCAGTTTCAAGTAACAAATCGGGGAAGAAGTGGGACAAAACTCTCAAAGTACTGGAGACTAAGTGTTAACTTAATAAATCACTTTAAAAAAGAAACTTTTACAGTCGCTCGCTTGTATAACTTACCTAACGATATACGGGTTGTAAAAACATTGGACCGATTGCCACTAATTTAATTTTTCTGTTTTTATCTAACTGATTTAAACATTTTTGTCCCCGGGCACAATAACACCGAACTGTGTTTGGCCCCGGCACAAGTGTTGACTGCCATGAGCCCATTTAACAATCTGACTATGAATTGCCTGCATGGTATACTGACCACGGTCCCTTAGTGTTAAAGAATTGCATATAAAAATTAGCAGCCCCCGTGATACAGGATTTGGCTCGAATATTCCCAATTTAGACATAATAATAATATCTTCATTTATCTATTTCATCCTTTTATGTACTTTCCGTTTGTAAAGGGACATACCACAGCATCCGTAAGTCGGGATGTAACGCCCAAGAATTAAAATTGAAATGCTTTGATTATTTAATTATGTTCTATCACATGTCATTCAATTTCAATAAATATGGCAATGGGGCACTGCCCAAACGCCAAACACAACAAAAACAGCAAGAAAAAACAATGCCCCAAAGCCCATGATGTATGGATTTGTGACCGCTTCTAGGTCAGAAATACCTGGATCAGACACGGGTAATCGATCTAACTAATAATTATACAATTTAACTTAATAGCATTGAGAAGTAGGCTATCTTTCAAGAGTCTACATGTCTACTACATTTCTCGGGACATTTCTATTTCATGAAGTTAAAAATCCGACACATTTTCTTTGCAGATGTAGATTTAATCTGCGCATGCGCTCTGTAAGCTATTTTTACCCGATCGGAAAACTGGACCAACCGTCATGGAATTCAAATTTGCTTGTTCGCGATTTGTTGGCTACAATCAAAAGACAGTGTTTTCTTCAAAAGTCAGTTTTCATATTTCGGTAAGATTCATTGATTCTGTTAACATAATTTGAGTAACTGTGCTTTCTTGAAAAGGACAATATGATTCTGTTTTCTGTGAGCGATGACGTGTGGCCTGTGGTTCAGGTTCGGAATATAATGAGATGTGCACAGAATGAATGAGTTGTGCTTATCACTGAACGCCATAGCCATTGCGTGTCGTAGGAAATGATACGCCTACCGTACGGGGTAGTTAGGTTTCGCCAGCACCCGTCCGGTTGGGCGTCTGCGCCCGTGTCTACCGGCCCGCGGCCGAGCCCGCCGGTGGGCCTGAATGTGTTTGATAATCCATGTAATGCTGTCTGTGAGCATCGATATTAAATTGATTTTAGATTAATTCCCACATTATTATAATAAATTTCATGCCAATCTTTTAGAGTTGTTTGATCAAAGTGCCAGTAAACGAGAGCAATTTCTGTATTGCCAAGAGAATGGCATTGGCAAGATGTCACTTGTTTTTGTGCATCTCACCATCTTCAATCTTGCACTTGAATTTTAAGCAGTGTCATCTGATGATGTGTGTGTCATGTTTGTCTTGTTTGTGTCTGTCATCGAGTTAACAATACATATTCAAGCATATTGAATTGAGACTGAGAGGGTTGCAAATTCCAAGTCCTTGGGTAGGGAGGCCAATGCCCAAATCTAACTTTTTAATTACTAATTTGTTTATAATAAAATAAGATTAAAAGAAAGCATTTACCTTCACTAAGAAAATTCACCCATCTGCCGACTCCAGAAGTTCCATCAAATAGGAGATATCCAGCTTTATTAAGAACTCCCTTCCTTCTACGGCTGGCCGTCCGTAAGAGCCTTGAAACAATCAATTTCATGGTCCCAAATATTACGTCGAGAATTAGACAGGCCCGAGGGAATGGGCGTGTCATCATGGTCATTGCCCGGACAACAAGTTCAAAACTTCGGGCGAAAGTACATTCATCATCACCGGCTAGCCTTGAATTAGTCGCACACACCGACACAGTACTACAGGCCGTCCAGGTACGGTAATTGCATGCAAGCCGCAATCGAGCCATGCCATGGCATGGAGGGTCAAAACTTAAAACATAATGAGAGAAAGCTCGAAAGCCACTCATTGTAAATTAAGAAAATTATTGAAATAAATAAATAGGCCTACCTTAGTTTGTATTCCAATTATTTCCTCATGAGTAAAGATCAATTTGACACTATCAACGATCGATAAATCCACGATCGATAAATCCAACTTGCACAGAACTTTGCAGCAAACACAATACTAAGGCTGCGACGGGTAGTCGAATGCTCGAGTACCTGCACGGTTGACAACTACTCGGGTACGATTTCTTGTACCCGAATATTCGGCCGCAAAAAAAAAAAAAATTAAAAAAAAAAAAAAAAAAAAAAAATGTCCAGGCCCACGCTTACCCGTGCCAGGGAGAGCGGCAGCCGCTGGCATGGTACCGTCGGTAAAAATGTTTCCCAACTCAAGCACTGTCAAACTCACCTTTCAGAAACTGGGACCAAATGTCCAGATTTCTGTTTGGACTTGGAGGAAAATGGATTATTCTGCCATCTTTGGTTTTAAAACAGCATTGTTTACTGTTATTATTCTTATTAAATCGGCGCCTTCAACTGCAACTCAAAGTAAAATTGCATGCGTTTTGGGCGAGGGATCTGAGAAACTGCCGAGTGGTATGGTAGTGGCAAAAAAAGTCAAAAAAGAAAAAAAAATTAAAAAGTAAAAAAAATCAAAAAATTCAAAAAAAATCTAAAAAATTCAAAAAAATTCAAAAAAATTATAAAAAAAACATGGCGTCCGAATACTCGAGTATTCGCCTGTAAGCCTGGGAGTGTACTCGGGTACCTCATTACACTGTTGTGCACAGCCTTACACAATACGGAATCAAACTTAGTCAATAGGACTGCACGCATTGATAGACGTGTACTGACGGAGATATTTCTCTCCCTCTCTCTCTCTCTCTCTCACTAACCATATGATGATATCATACACTAAAACACACACGTTCAAACCATGGCATTCATTACACTTCTCAATTGGAGTATAGACTGCTCACGTAGACTTTTTTTTTTTACTGAAATGTCTTTTTTTACACTTCTCATACATTACTGCACGACACTGGTGTCTGGTGCTGAGAAAAAGGTACTATGTGTGAGACTACGTCAAATTTGTTTTGCGCGCGATGAGACCGGACCTCATACATATTCATATTATGATGTCGCAAGACTTCGATTTTGGGCTGGAACAATGACGTATCTGTTCACAGTTTTGCTCCCCAATTTGAGATGGCTCTAGCTATGGGTCTCAAACCAACGCAAGATTGACAAAAACATCGTACTCTATCTACCGTCGTATGTGCAGTTTGTAAAAATCTGCAATTAAAAAGATATAATCGTTTTTCGTTATATTTTCTAGTTGTTAAAAGTGACATTTGTGCACAACTGATATGTTAATCTCTATCAAAAGTTCTTTGATATTAAATTGATTCCATATTTTTAGGCTCTACCTTCAGTCATTGAGAAGGATTTTAGTGAGCTAACCTCATCGCCCTCTAGGACCCTTCTAGTTTCTCATATGTGCGCGCCAAGGTCGTCTGCTAACAGAATTATTGGATCTAAAAACGTCAAAATCTGCAAGATCGTCAACAAATGGTGAAAGACCGTTACAGATCCGTGATTATAGGTATGTTGTGGAGTGTGTAATTGTGTATTTGTTATACATTTTATTCCATAGATATTTGTTTTCTTTTTTTCCCCATTTTTTTTCTTCTGGTAATTTTCTGACTTGGACGACGAGCGCACAAATCGTAGGCGTAGAAGCCTTACGCCCGGGCATTGGCCTCCCTACCTTGGGCCCAGAATTGTCATAGGTCTACTGATTTCTTTGATTAGACCCTAGATTCAAGTCACCAAGTGTTTAGAAAGCTACGGTCACAAAGTTTGGTACGAACGATGCATTCGTACGAATATCCCTGTTTTTCCATGGTCTTCCCGAATTTCCATGGTCTGAAAATCGTTTGTATGGCGTTCATACTCATAGCACTTAGCAGTTCGCAATGGCATTTGTGACCGAGGCTTTACTTTATGCAGTTATTTTTTTTGGAATTTAAAACGGATGCACAAACAGGTTTATAAAACAAATTAAAAGATTGGGGGACCAGACTGTAAGCTACGCACATACTTTGTTGTCAAGAGTTAAAGCCTAATGGCCCTCCAATTCAGCGTTTATGACAATTTCTTTTGTTTATCTTGGTTTATCTGAGGCAAACCTCAATGATATTCATGCACTTCAGTCACCACAGAAGTTTTGCACATTGTGCATGTCGCATTGTACGTACATGTATTTGCGGGATGCGCAGCTAATACAGACCTGCGTACATATACTGTACATGTACATGTACATGCAGCCTTGGGACCCTTGGCCATAAATTTGTGACTTCATCTGATTTGAACATGAATCTAAATCTAGATTCTAGAGATTTTAGAGATTTGGTAAATTGGATGGTTTTACAACAGGATAATGATTAATGCTCATCCTTTGATATCCTAAAATATCTAGGAAGGAAGGGTTTGTTCTGCAATCTGTTTCAAACATGTCTTTGCCATTTCATAGTATGATTCCATAGGAATACAAGATGATAGATGTCAGTCTAAAAGGGACACAAAACATTGAATTATAACTAGGTCTAGAGCTAATCTAGTAAGCTATTACAACATGGAGAAAAAAAAGGACAAAATCCAAATTCTCTCAAATCAACCTTAGGTCCCACATTCTACTGATGTTCTACATGTACAATAGATCTATGTTGTAAATTATATTTTGGTCCACCACATTTCCTCTTTATTGCATCAAATGTTATGAAGCTAGTACATGTACATGTAACCATGTTCCTTTACTGCACATTGGATGTCAAGTTGTAGCTTGTAGAGTATACAGTAAAGTACATAATTAAAAAAAAATAAGCAGGGCTACACACCAACTTTTTTTAATGTTAGGGGTCGGATTGAAATTATAGGGCCTACATGTACCTGTATACATTGAACCCTGTATGTGAATATTTAAAAAAAATGTTGGGGTATGGACCTACATGTACAGTAGATTAAGGGCACCCATGTGTTCCTGTGTCCCAGGCACCTGTCAGTGTCAAGCCCTGGAATGGGAGAGAATGATGAAGTTAACAAGTTTCCACAAAGATACAACACACATCCACATTCTAAATGTACCAAACAAGTTAACATCAATATTCATCAAGTTTGTTTGTCTAAAGCTACATAAGTTTCAATTTGGTTTGTTCAAAGTTATTAATTTACTAAACAATACAAATACTTGTATTCTCTTGTTTAGCCAATGGGTTTGTACAAACTTTCATGTATTTACTAAACAATGCCATGATTTTATTGTTAGTCAATAAATTTTTAAAAACCTAATTAAAATTTAGCTTTGGACAAACATATTTTCAGGGCCTTGCTAATTAATCTCCAAATGAAGGCCTTCCAAATAATAATCAAAGAATTGAGAATACTTTCTTGAGTTGGGTGTCTTTTTCAGGCAGTCTAATGGAATCCTCTCACACTGCCAGGGTAACTAAGTGTACATGTAGCTTGCAGAAATTTGACGGCTTTCTTTTTCAAAAGGAAATGATGGTTTTGTACAAAGGAGTGATTCACTGTCAGTTGCTTTGTGGAGATAATTTTGTTCATTCAACTTTTAAAGTGTTTTATTGGCACAGCAACTGTGGTAATTGACAAATGACAGGTTGACAGATTCCATATTTTTGATTGATTGCATTGCATGCATTATGCATACTGTATATATTTGGATATTCCCAGACTAGAACTTTTTTCAGATGAAGAGGGAAGAACAATGTAAAGTTTCAAGTAAGTTTCATTTAAATGTTTGTTTTAGGTCTACGGTATAGCTTTGCAGTGAAGGCAGAACTTTTTTGTTTTTGTTGTTGCTTGTTTGTTTGAAGGGGTTGGCAATAATTTCTAGTCTGGAGGTTTGATTAAGTTGAAGTCCAAACTGTTTAAACTTGTTAAACCAACTTTATTAAGGACCATGAAAAACTAAGTTAAACTCAAACCATTGACATTTGTAAAGTAATGTTACACTGATAATTGGTAAGAAACCATGTAGTTGTCCATACTTTTCTCTTGAGTCTTAATAGTGTTGGGTTTTATATTTTGAGGTCGTGCGGATGGCCATTGTAATTTCAGGGTATCTTCACTATCTTGGGAGAGTTCCTGTAGTTTCTGTGTCAAACTTTTGTATGTCGTGTGTTTGGATGACAGACAGATGTGGTATCAGAAAGAAGAACCGGTAATAATATTTGAATATAATTATGTGTTGAGATTTGATAAGGTAGACATACTGATATGGATAAAGTTGCACACTTATATTTTTATAAATTTCTTCTTAAGTTATCTTGTTTTCTGAATGTCTTTACATGAAGTGTACATGAGGTACAGGGATTTTGGTGATAATTTTGTGCTATTGGATTATATTTGCATGTACCGGTAAACTTGCATACAGTCACACCTCAAATTTGGGCTGATAACCCATTGAGGAAGCCTCGCTGATAGCTACAGTTATGGACCAATATCCTGTGACAGTCCAAAACAGGTGAGCAAGCCTGCTTACTGGACACACCTACCACTGCAATAGATTCTCAGCTATGAGCTACATGTATCTCTGTAGACTGTGCAGGTATTTCAGCAAAGACAGTGATCGCTGGATGAAATGATCGCTTAATTCACTTTCCCAATATCCACATGGATGGCGGAGGTTTGCGGGTCTGTCTGTGTCACAGGGGTTTAGCGGCTAATGCCACATTGCATGGCTAGGATGTGAGTCACATGTCATGATCAAATTATGAGGTAACCATGTTCATTAGGACAGTTAGACAGGACAGGATGCCTGTGATGTGTTTATGAAGTGCAAACCGAATCCATATCCCAAGTGAGCTTCAATGTCAGGTTAGTTGATTTCTTTGAAAGAAATAAATTGTACCGGTATCTAAATGTTGGTCGTGACAATTCTCATGTACACTGTACATGTAGAGCGCTACTTGCAGGAGGTTTTCTCTGTTATCTTTCTGATAGACTGTCACTATCACAAAGAAGCACTTCTGTTTATATTTGATAAAAGTTTCAAACTGTTGGAGAGCATTTCTGTATTAAAGTTACCTTGAACATGAAATGTTTTAAGTAAGGTAGTCTTAAAGATACAAAAATAAACAACTTTATACTGTAGTACTCAACAAAACCGCAAGTGCACTGTAGCAGTTCTCCAACGTTTGGAGGGCCGACACAAGTACAGGCAAACTACAATGTACACAGTACTACATGTATCTAGTTTGACCTAGACACTATGAAAAGTCTTGTTACTAATAGTGCGCTGGAATATAATGTCATAAAAGCGGCTTCCTTCCTACGGTATTGCAATTTCCTGGTCAGGTTGTTCAGATTGACCCCTAGTAACTTTGCTAAGTCAGGTCTAAATTGGTGGTGTAAATGTGCACACGCTGACATTGTACGTGTTTAAAGTACTATCGGTATGCCTACAGTGTATACAGTTGGAAGGAGTTGCATGTACATGTATGTAACTACAGTAAATTCCAGTTTTCTCATCCCCCCCCCCCCGGCAAAAAATCATGTTAAATAAAGATTGTACCTGTAGAAAACGTTAATTTCACCTTTTATAAACAAAAAATTATAAAAAATGTAAATGGTTTGAATTTGTATATTGGTTTTGTGATTGTAACTTTTCTGCACAACTTGTAGTCTCCAAACTTTTGCAAATGTATTTGGGTAAAGAGTATGTAAATAATTTATGTGTATTCAGCAAAATAATCTTTGTGAAGCTCTTTCCCTTGAACATTGAACAGTACATTGTACATGTAATTTACAAGTCTGTGTACAGTATATGTAGATCGGGTGTTGGAGGATACGCGAGCTGTACATGTGAACATTCCATGCATTGTTGACATGCTTTTGCTCACTGATAATTCTATGAGTGATAGTGACATGTACACACAGTCATGCACTTTTTCCAAGATCGGTGCTCAATGTGCCCACACATGCATGATTCCTCTCTTTCTTCATTGTTGAATCATGAAGATCTACCATTATACTAAAACTTTCCACAAAGGTACCTGTTGAACACCCCTTCAAAGAAAAAGTGAAATACGATATTAATGAATGATACTTTATAGGCAATTAAGAGGAAGTACATGAAATCAATGTGAATGTACCGGTATCTATTTTGAAGAAGCATTGTTAAATAGCCCTTCATGCAGGGTCGTCTTTTAAAACTTGTTTGTTGTAATTGGGTGGGGGGGGGGGGGGGAACCGGTAATACAAATTTGTTACAATGTTGCTGTTATTATTATTATAAAGTAAACTGTGATAGTAAAGTAAATTGTGATAGTAAACTAAATCCATTGAAGAAGTAAGTAATGGACCTACACCTGTTAATAAATTTGTGTATTAGTAGACTGGATTTGTTGTTACAAGAGGATCTAATTTTAGAATTTGCATTTCATTATAATACCTTGCTGGCTTAATGTACACGGAATTGGATCTACATTTACATGAAGTTATCAATAAATGCTATTGACTTTGAAGATTAGAAAACAGAAGGTCTTCTATAATTCAGTTGTCCTTGCTTGGACTACGATAATCTTGTGCACAACAAGGACATTAATTCATAATTATGCCCCTTCTTGCACCCGATGGACAATATCTAAATCTGATACCTAAGTCATTCCGTGAGTTCATTATTGATCATGCATAACTCATTGTAAGGCCCATATCCCAGCATGATCCAATCATGGATCTACTAAAGAAGTCCATGATCCAATCGACCTGACACAGGAACAGTTCCATTTGCTCTCAGCCTTCAAAGTAGAAATGTCTTATGATGCATGTCACTGTCACAGCGTACTGCTAGGTCAATCGGTGTGCACTCTTGGTTCATTAGGGGACTTGACATCTACATCTATATATGTGCTTTATGTACATGTAAGCGACTATTTTTAGCAGAGATTGGTAACGTGAAACGGCATGCGTGGGACTGTAGTAATACAGTACTGTGATGAAAATGATCATTTGCTCTGCAAGAACTACAGTACCGAGACGGTCATGGACGTTTGTTAATGTGCAGTTTTCCAGGTGAAACTGATCAAATGATTCCTGCAAATGGTGACGTTTGTTTTGTCTTAGATATACTTGAACATTTACCTACTTCTTGGTCATGGACGTTTGTTAATGTGCAGTCTTCCAGGGAAACTGATCGAATGCTTCCTGCAAATGGTGACTTTTGTCTTTAAAATATACTTGAACATTTACCTACTTCTTTTCAGATCTGTGCATGTATTGTCATTGTGGATAATGAATCATACAATTTAGTTGGATGATGTGATTTTATGTGCATTAATTGCTTGATTCATTTCTTATATGGGACTGTTTAAGTCGGTTACAGACAGTTCTCTGTAATGAATTGCAGGTAGCACCATTCTCTACTTTTATTCTTCATTGTATGTTATTGATTTCATAAAACTTGTGTTTCTAATTATTTTTACTTTAAGATTCAATTTTTTATTTCAACAACTGATATTTGTAGGTTTTAAATGCTTGGTATTGTTATGATCATTCAGTTTGACAGCATTTTAGGACTTGAAATTATTTACTGGGTCAACATTTTACCTTTACTTGCTTAGTAACATTCCATGGATTTATTCATACTTTGGCACAAATACTGCTAATAAAAGTAATAGTGACATGGAGATTTGAAGGAACAAGCATGTATACAGCAGGTTGTGAGGGTATTGCGTGGTAAATATTGTTTGACAGTCTGCTTAATAACTTGCTTCTTTTTGTCATGTGGACTTCTACATGTACATACAATGTACATGTATGTGTTTCCTACATTGTATTTCCTCTCCTTTTTCAAAGAAACACTACTGTACATGTATTTCTTTGAGAATAGGACATCAAAGCATTTCAATGGTCACATGTTCCTACATGTATTCTGATATATACTCTTCTTGACTTGGGCAATTCCAAAATGTATTTTTCTACATGGTATTATGTTGAGAAAAGAGGTTTGAAATGGATGAGAGAGAACTAAATCTCACATACACGTACTGTACACATGAACTGTAATTTTGAGTTTGCATTTATAAGTAGTCGTCATGGCACCATGACCATAATTGGTCACAGCTATGATGATGCCAGGGTCAAAACACAACACCTTTTATTATCATTGGGACTAGGTGAGGGTTTGATATCGCATTGCAACTTCATGGATGATATCTCTGTCTTCACGGAACACTATATGTCTTGTGCCATGCCGTATGTCACATCTGTTTTTCCAATGTTTTATTCATTTGTACAGTGTTGGTTCACTCTAAGTGGAGATGTTCACCTCAACCTGAATTCTTATTGCGTTGTTTGTATCACATCATAATGCACTGTGATACTGCAACTGCATATTGAACTGTATGCAATTGGGCACAATAATACACATAGTCTGTAAATTGGTTCTAGTGAAATATATGCCATTATGATCCTCAGCCTTGAAGGTTATTGTGGTTTACGAAGCAGTATCGGTCTTTAACCTGGAGTATTCCCCTGGTATGCTACATGTATGTAACAATCTTAATTTAAAGAAAAAGATAAACTATGATTTTTTTCCCAACCCCAAATAATGTTTAACAAGCCCCTCCAAATTTATACCAGCCAGTAAAATCAAATACTACTTCTAAGAGATAGTTTTTATGAGGAAAAAACATGTGTGAACATATCGTTTAACTCGTTGTGTTAAACGTAACACACTCTGCCCTCCCCTTTCACGCTGTCCTTCATGAGTCATTACTGCTCAGTCCGTAGCCACCAGGCAATATTCTAATGTGTGTATCGCCCGCTTAGAGTCGAGATGACAGTCACAGCTATGTATTGAGTCACCTACATGTATCTCTGATGAAAAAACGGGAGAGCTTCGCTTGATGGAGATCTGCCAGGGGGCTTTATGAAGATGCCTTGATTATCCCTGAGATCAATTTTCGAATCTCGGTTATGATTTGATGAATACATATTTCTTCATCATCAATTGGCCCGGATCTGCGCCCGGCCGAGCTGACACAAATTTGATTATAGATGGTGGAGGTAATGAGGCGTGTGATTGGGAAATTGATAGAAGATACACTTTTAGGGGTTTAACCTGCATGTACGTTGTAACAGCACCATGATGGATGTATGATGTTGTGTACACACCATGATAGGAGTGTGTTATTGATTTGTGGATGGGTAAATCTACATCCACAGTGAGTCAGGGGCTACATACATGTACATGAGTGTACTGAGTGTATTGCAATGTACACACTCAGAATTCAGTTACATTTTACCTGTGTTGTCATGGGAATTGCTGATGGAGTTGAGTGAATGCTCATATTTATTGCGAAAATCTTTGATTTTTATGAGTTCTACAAGTCTGAAATATAAATTGTGTTATCTATTCTGTCACCACAAAGATACAGAATGAAGGACTTGTGGGAAACTACATTTCTTTGTGACATCTAAAGGGGTAGATGTTTATTGCCGGCAAAAGTGATGTTTATGACAGCACTTTGTAGACAACCAAAATTAATAACAAAATTGAACAAAAATTGAATTATTAAAAAAAAGTGAAATGGTGCCACCTGTTATGTTTATTGGCACCATTAATTCAATACACGTCCGTCATGTTTATATGTATACTGTATGCAAGATATTGTGCAGTACACACATTGATGCTTTTCCATCTTCTTGAAGTTTAGTTTCACATAGGCCATCGTGTAGTTGTACATACATGTATGTCTCGTTACATTTTACTGCTGCTCTCACCTTCACTCTAATTGGTTCAGGCTTACTGTACATGTATTTCAGTATTTCATTCCTTCCTCGCATCACTGAAAGCCATCATAAGTCAATATCCTGTATCCCTACAATCTTCAGTTTAAGCCTAATAGCCTTATCAGTTGAACAGTTCCCCTCCTTTCTGCAAATCTTACTAGGAAATCGAAATGGGAGGTGTCTGTGCCCAGCCCCAAAGTGGGCCTACCCTGTTATATATTATATTAAGGTCAGCTATTTCAGATTTCAAAACACATTTATCTAGATCAGATGAGTCTATTTCCTATAGCAGATTTTTGATGGAAGAAGAACAAAAATTCCCCAAATTTCTTTGCGCACACCAATTACAGCTGAGAAGATTTCTAGCCACTTGTCTGTTTCAAATGTGTTTAGTGGGGGTAGGGACAGGAGCCACAGGATTTGTTCTTGTCGATAGATTTGTCAGCAGTCTGAGTTTGTGTGTACGGGTTGAGCTCAGAAATTTAGCTTCAGAGGTTTTTCATGAATTTAATTCTTCTCCCTTATGTCTTGAAATGTCGTTTTGAATAAAGATGCACACTGTATATTGTACTCAGTTTTAAAGATTGTTGGAAAGGACTAGCCTTCCCTTTTCTTCAGAGTTGAATGCTCTTCACTCAGAATTCAGTGGTATCTGTCATTCAGAGGTCACATCAGTGAGACATAAACATGTCTTGCTGATACCAAGTGATAAATCACTGTGCAGTAACATCTTTTGCAGGGTGCATGGAGGAACATGAAGTCGCACACTCATAGTAATGTATGTGATGCACATGTCGTGGGGGAAAGTACAGAAGCAGCTGTGGAAATGTTTACAGATTAATGTTGCGATTTATTGCAGAGACGTTGCGGCTCAATTGAGAGACATTTGTCTTGAACATGCACAGGGGAATGGATAAAGTGCATCCTGTACTGGGATCATAAAACAACTTGAGATTTTATTGTTTTAACCATTCCGCCATCTCGCGGCTTTAAATGACATTGACTTAATACAGTGAAATTTCAGCTACATGTACATGTTCATGCATGATTACTGTCAGCGTTGGTACGTTTTTGTATGCAGATCTGCTTCAAGCAGTGCATCAGTGTATACGCCACCAATGTCACATCAGATTTCAGTCCCTTTATCTCTTTCATTATGTTATGCCTAGTCTCAGCAATATCACTCTGAGTCTGTAGGCCTGTCCTCATCAGCTCGAGTTTGCCAAATAACTCGCTATTTTCAGACTTGGGACATTATCCCGAAGCTCGAAATTGTGTCCTCACCAGACCGATACGCTCATCACAAACTAGCTCAGACGGGCGAAAATTAGCCCGCTATTTCCTGAATAGTGGACAATTTTGGAAACATGACCAAAATTTCTTGGAATAGTTTCTCGACCAAATGTCCCGCTAATTGCAACTGCGGGCCGATGAAAGCGCATATTAACTGGTTAATTTGCGATTAGGATAGTGAAACTAGCGGGTTATTTGGCAAATGCGAGCTGATGAAGACGGGCCTTGTGAGTATGAAGAAAATGATATTGTGTGAACCCTGGAAGCAGATGAGTCCATGGGTATGGTTTCAGCGAGAAACAGGCATTGTGAGAGCTACTCTTTGGGGGGTAGAGATTCTGTTGCAACAGATGCCAAGGGCTCGCACGTACATGTCCATGTGGTTGGGCCTTGTGCCTATTCTATTTTATTCTTGAAAAATCTATGTACATGTATTCCATTCATGAGGGTAGATTTGGACCTAGACATGCAATGTAGAGTACTAATATTGCGTATTTACAATTTACATGGATTTGTATGAAGCTTTGTGAATGTCATTATTTTTTTTATTTTTTTTTAATCCATGTACCAGTACGTGCATCATAGGCAATTTTCCTACTACAGTGTATGTGTAGTATAAATCTGTTATAAAACAGTTAGATACAATTATGTAAATGTTACAGCTCACTGTATTCATGTTGTATTTAAATCTGGATCTTAAATTCTGAATTGATTGAAGTTTATAGATTTATGAAATTACAAATTTTACTCTTTTCTTTCCTATTTCCTTCCCCCTCTCTCTCTCTCTTTCTCTCTCTGCAGGTAAACAATGAATGGGTGCCCGTTTTCTCCAGGTTTTGAAGATAAGGAAAATCCAGTCACTCCTAAGGCGTTTAGGAGCCCTTCCAGCTTGCCCCACTCGATCCTGAAACCATTGAACATAATCAATATTGTTACCCCTCTGCCTGTCTGCAAGAGTTTGAAGGTAAAACTAACCCCTTCCCCCCCTTCAGCCAATCAGATATATGAATTCCATTTGCAGCATTAGCAATTTAAGTTTTTATTCAAGTCCCAACTTGTATCTTGTATTTCCAGTATCCCTAAAGATTTGCCACTGCCTTATAAATGCAATACATGTATTGCACACTATAGCATCTTCAGCTTGAATCATTATACCCCATGTACATGTACATCCATTGTCTAATGACCTTTGACCTTTATCATATATCGACAGACTGAACCGTGAAACAAACTTTCAAATGTTACTGCACATCATTCATCGTGCAGACATTTATAACGATCATATTCTTTAGTGTAGATCAAGGGCAAGCTATTTATATGATCTAGGGTGTCTATCCATCCCCTAAACATATTAACCATGAAGAGGTGTGCCTTCTTCATCTCTCCTTCTTTTCCTAATTTAAAGTTTTTATCTTATTAGCATTCAGCCTAGAGAACATTGTTTGCAAACAGAATTTTTCCATCCGGGATGGGCGACACGACCTCTCACATGAGTGACTTTTCATCCGACGGAAGTTTGTCCCCATCACCCCAGTTCTACTCGCGGAGCTACAACCAGGCTGTGCAGAGCCTACCCTACACCACCGAAGTCAATATCAATTTCAATCATTTGAGCAGCTCCATGCAGACTAGGGATAGCATAGCACGAAGGCCTCCCCAGAGATCAAATTCCATGCCAGTCACTCGCGCGGAGAGTCAGAGACCCCGCGTGCAGAGCAGACACAACAAAGACAGGAGCTCTGTGATGAATGCGCAATCATCACCAAAGGGCAGCCCTGCTAGCACTACTAGGACTCTAGGTGATCGCAAGAGAGTCGAGAACTCTCGCAAGTCGGCGACAAGGGAACGCAAACGAGGAGCCGGCAACGGTGGTGGTGGATCACGTCGTACGTGTAGATTGATGAGCGCTAATGCTGACTTGGATATGGGTAGCGCGCATTCTGATAGTTATGGGGTGGGGGATAGCGGTAGTAACGCCAGTTCTGTAGTGGCACCTGCTTGTGGGGATGTGTACCTTCCTCTGGATACGCAGCCAGAGATCGAGCCGTGCTCTCTACCGGACGTGATCGACCCTGCGGACATTGGCACTGTGTTGGAGATGGATCCTGGAGTCTCCGATGATGAACTCATGGCACGACTGAGGCAGCGTGATGTCAAGAAGGTCCTGGAGGCCCTAGGTGTACCTGACGACTCCATAGCGGATGATTACAAGGATCTGTCCTCCGGTAGCGATTCTCTCTTCACAGACGCAGAGCTCAGCCAACTGGACAACGACAATGAGCTGAGGTCTCTGGAGGAAGAACTCGGCAGTGAATTTGATAATGAAGCGTTGCTTCCCGATGATACCCGCCCGCAGAATCCTGGGGGCATCCGCATGGTGAATGGTATCGGCCAGAGCTATCCTGGGGACTCCCCAGAACTATCAAAGGAATCTAAGAGGTTACCCAGTCAGAGCTCCAGTGACTCTGCTCTAGGTGTGGCCTTTGACAACGCGGCCAGCTCACCGCCGCAAGATCTAGACTCCCCGTTGGCGCAGGTAGTGTTGTGTTTGCATGGGATTTGCAGTGTTGACTCACTGAGCATGTTGTTTAATAAGGAGTTGACTGAAGATTGTCTGAACGCACGCATGGGTACCCGATCGACTCCTCTCATTTCACCACCGAGCCTTCCCCGATTCACGAAGACTTAACTACCCCGTTGCCTCCTGCAGTTGAGCATGACTCCTAACGACCATGAAGAAAAGTTCTGTAGACTAGATGTCCAATGCTTGGTATTCAGTTTTGTTACAATTTTGTTCAATTCACCATGAAGTTTGTCCTTATGAACATGTATCGTCTCTAGTGTACAGCTTAACATTTTGAAATGGTTTTGAGTATTAACACTGGAGTCTTTTTCATTATTAACAAAAGGAAGCATACATTTTATGTGTAGCACAAATTTGATAGTAGTTTGTGAAAGATGTAATCATAACGTTGAGTTCTGGTCATGAGATTACATCAATTGTATCTAGATGCAATTTATAGGAAAGGTTAAGTCTGTATTAATACAAATTTGAATATACTGTGAGGGTTTTTGAATCACCAAAATAAGAGGAAATGAACTCTGACAGTCTTGCTGAAAGTCAGATTGAACACATCACACAGAAATGGGTATACAGGACAACACACAATCCTGTGGCATGAAAGTTTGGTTCATATTTGTCTTCTTTTTCTAGTCATAATTTAAATATTTAGGGCATATGAAGGTAAATGTTTTCTCAGCTCATTTAAACTGTGATGTCCTTCCACTTTGATATAAAAAGAATCAGAAAAGTTCACAATTATTATTTATTTAGCAGTTCTCAACCTTCTCTTTAAATAGCAATAAAGAGGTATGGAATTATTGTACTCTAATAAAACATTTCCTGTCTCATAAAATGAAATATAAAAAGAATATTCCTTTTTAAAAAGAAGTTAAAGAGATTGACATGGTAACACACATGTTCATGTAAACCTTGAACATTATTCTTCCCCCTCCTTCTTACCTGCCCAAGTTGTTCATGAAAAAAAAAATCATTGTGACTCAAAATCTTAGGACATGGATATGATATGGAAACATAATCTGTTAATTGCAAGACAACTTGAAGTCAGTCAACACCCTAAATTTTATTTTTAGACAAAACCAATGTCTTAGTGGTTTGTAGATCCCAACTTTGAATTAACCGTGGAAGACATACCATTCATGTCCTTTGTTACTGAACATGAATAAGCCAAACTGCATTTCATTAGCCATGTTTTAGGATAACAGGAGCAGCAGAGAAGAGGTTGTTTGCAGAGTGATATACATGTATGTTCGAGCTTTGCAATTTGTTTTAAACCAAACAACATTAAACCAACAACCAGAAGAAGAATAGCAGATTCAAACTGTCTTAATATTTTGCAAGTTTTAAATCAAACGAACGGAACATAACCTTGTCTCTTCGGAATCGTACTCAGATTACAACTTGTAAAGCTCTGCCCGTGTAACATGGGTGGTTGCTTATCCAACGATTTTCCGTCCGACGAAACTCGTTCTCCAGAAGGGGTAAGCAGAGCAGACCTTCTTCCACACTGCTTGCATGTTCATCTTTTATTTTCTCTTGATTATCGACCATACCGATTATGATTTTGCGCATTTAAGCAGTAGAAGAGCTTTATGCAGCAGCAAAATTGGATTGATCCGAAAAAGTTGCCTTTCTTTTAAAACTACAAGCAAGCAGTTGTAAATCTCAATTGATTACATGAACAGAGCTTTCACATGGTCTCTTTGACATGGTATGCAATTATTTTCAGGTGATCCGCTATTGAAATTGGTGAGCTGTCAAAAATATTCTAGTTAAATAGTGGTCTAAATTTTTGTATGGAAATTCTTATTTTTATCTTTATGTCTATATCAAAACTCATCAAATCATGGCTAATATACAAAATATGCCTGTTGGTTTAAATTGCATACCATCAACTAATTTATAAGTCCTTTATTTGGGTGCTTGATGATATTCCTACTGATTCGACTAAGGGATATCATGATATAGTTTTGACCTATTATTTCAATGTATAGACTCAAGCTAGCTCACGTTTTAGCTTCACATTAACAGGCAGTTCTATTTTCATATCATTTGCCTATTCTAGCAATGCAATTATGGATTCATATTGCTATTAGCAAGGCTACACATAATTTGTATTAGAATCATTTTGTGAAATAGGATGTACATTTATAAATACATGTATCAGTACTATTGTAGTGTATGCTTTAATAGTTGCATACATTTGCATTCAACAATTTAGTTAAGTTTGATATGAAAAAAAGATTTTCAATTGCCCATCATTTACTTATAAAGATGGAATGGACTATTTTCTCGATATTTTGTAATGATTTATTTTTCAAGAAAATTGATGATCAGTACTAAACTGTGGCCATGATTTCAAATGGTTCAGTTCTTCCCAGAAGTGTCCCTATTCTGTACACAGAGCAAATTATTTAAATATATACATTTTCATGTACACCGCACACCTATAATACTGGTGCTCTGTCATATATGGTAGGTACTAAGCTGTGTTTATTATCGAAGCCATCCAATTAAGCTGAAGACGGAGCTTGCCTGAGGCACCTACCGAGGTGGCTTTGGCACAATGTCAGGGCTTGGCATCGTCCATGGCGGTTGTATAAACACATAAGCAGAATGTCACAGGCATCTCTCATGTGGTATACTACATGTAGATGATGACTTTGTCTGTTCGGAGCCAGAAGGGCGTTAAGTCATATACTTTAACACAGAGTTAACGCTCTTCTGGCTTTAAACAGGCTACTTGCCATATGATCGGTCTTCCATGCCGAAGTCTGTAGATGCCTGGTTAGGTAAAGAGAATGAGGGAATTAAAAAAAAATGGTATTTTACAAAATTAAGGGTTATCACTGCAGTCGCAAGCAATGAATGGATGATAATAATAATAATAATATAGCATTTATTAAGCGCCATCGATCTAGTAAACTATTCTGAGGCGCAGATACATATACATTACATGTATGTAAAGATTGAGTACCAATAGGTTTTGTCACTATGTATATAACCTTACAATGCATGTAACAAAACACTTTTTAGCAGCTTATACACAAACAACTTATAAATATATTTTTTTTACTCAGATGTGTGTAATTTGTACATATAAAATCAATTTGAAATTGTTACTTTGTATGGAATATTTAGTTCTTTCGAGTTTGAAAATGAAGGGTTACTGTAAAGAAAAATATACATTTTTTTCTAAAGGACATAATTTCTGAAATTATATCCCAATAGTTATTTTGTATTAATGTATCATAGAAGAACAGAATGTCATTAAAAATCTTGTTAGTCAGTGAAAGTCATTGAAGTAGGAGATTACATTTATACTAAGAAATCATATGTTTTGAGATGAAGAGGTTGTCCGATAATTTCACAGATTTTTCTTATTCCATTTTCCGGACAACGCCTCAGTTTGATATCAATTGCTAATATAATATTTGATAAAAATGGAATGCTCATACATGTATGGTAGTTTATATTATTCATACTAATCTTTGTATTATTTAACATATATTTGATCTGAATTCACACATTTCATTAAAAAAAAAAAAAGATGCATACTTTGATTTACTTTTCATGTTTGATTGGTCCCATCTGCATTTATTTTTGTTTCTAGTCTAGTTAACTTTAACAGCATATTATCCTATCATTTTTTTATTATTAATAGGTTGTCTAACTCTTGTATATAAATGTATGTTTATTCATGTTAAACTCATATAAATGAACATTGCTGTGTGACTTTTCTCCCACAATGTTATTCCTGCTGAAAAGATGAACTAAATTTATTGCAAAAAAAAAAAAAAAACCTTTAAAGAAACATGTTTGCTTTAACATTAGAGTAGACAAAATAATATTAATCCTTAAGGAAAATATTTTTTTTGTTAATACATGTTCAACATATGTAGAGTTTGTAAAGCTTATCTTTATGCAGTTAGACTGTCAGCATTAAAACAAAAAGCATAAGTTTCACTTACAAAGTTTTATTAGATGATCTAACCTATGATATGTTCCAAATATTCTGGACAATTATTTATTTATTCATTTACAAAAAAAAATCTTTATTTTTTAATGTTCTGTTGTCATAAAAAACAAATGCCTGAAGCATAATCACTTACAATATGTTGTGAACGATACATAAATATAAAGATGCTTTTTGAATTTTTCTGCAGCATATTTCAAAATGCAGTTTACCCTATCATTTTCAATTGTGAGGGAGGTTTATAGAGAGCAGAGTACTATTACTTTGTTGCATACACACAGACACAAGCACAACACAAAGCAAAAGAAAATAAAACAAAACAAAAAGCATGTACCAGCATGCATCCTATTCCTAGCATTGTATTTTAATCAATTATAATATCATTTTGGTTGAATTTCTGCAGGTATCCTTCAAGACTCCAGCGCAACTAAGCCAGGCAGCTCACAGCAACTCCCCGTACGGTGCCGTCCGAGATTTGGACGAGCAAGAACGCTGGTCCGAGAGGGCCACCGTAGTAACCAAGCCGGACCATGAGGATTACATGATCATTGCTTCTGAGATCCTCAACAATATCATCCTCAATCTTCCTGTCGGGTAAGAGGGATATTTTCCTGTTTTGATTTTATATATACAGTCACACTAGCTTTTGACCACCTGTCTATAAAGACCACATTTTTTGTTTCCCTTGAAAATGGTTTCTCCTTGAAACATGTACTAAAGGAACCAATCTACAAAGACCACATGTTTATAAAGACCATTTTTGTGTTTCCCTTGGGTGGTCACTATAGGCAGGTTTGACTGTATATGTTTTTCAATAGTAGTGGATCAGCTGATGTAACCAAACTGTATCTCAAAAAATGCAAAACATGCTTCCTGTTTTAATTGTCAATGACTTAATTTATATCTTCCAGTTCCAGGGAGAGAAAAAAATATTTAATTTCACTTGTTACGGCTTATATTCAAGTCGGCGAATCAACTTCAGTGATTTTTTAATACATTTTAACCCACTGAGAATTTGCTCCACAGAAGGGGCAAATTACCTTCGGTCACCCCAATCTATTCCCCTTGATGTTTTTATGAAAGAATTATGTGATTATAGGTGCAATCTACGGTCAAGATCGTATTGAACTATCTGATCACTTTTGTATTTAAGCGATGATTTATTTTCTCCACAAAATATGTGGACAAGATCAATGTATTAAGTGGTCAAACTCACCCATGTAAACGGTCAGTATGTCATCCTTGTTGTCCATGCTAGAAATGGGGATACTCTTTTCTACCACTTTGGAATGTCAGGGACAAAATGGAGCTTTTGGGTCCTGATTCTTAGTACATGTAGCTGAATTAAAGAGATATTATTCAGTAGCTCTCTGCAGAGACACACAAACACAATGGGTATAAATGATAGGATTAGCCAACAAAGACTTTGAATTCCTGTAATGAACTACAATGTATAGTAACTCAAAGCCAGTACCCTTGTAAGAATTGAAAGTAATTGGTAGGAAACCCATTTCCAAATGAGGATTTCTACACTTATTTTGGCATGGTTATGCACCCTCACATACATGTAGAGACTGTGTGGAAAAAATGATTCGGGCATCTGACTGTGATTAACAATGTTGTGGGTCCACTTCCTGGCCCTGATCCTAGAAAACGCATTTCATCTACAGTTGTCTCTTCTCATCCAGGCGTATGGGCTCATGAAGAGGTTCTCGGCAATGTGGCCAAAGCCCGGGTAACGAACAATGCTACAAGCTTCTTATCGAATGGCAAAAATTGTTAAACCTGCTTTAGTTTCATACTGTTTGTGAAGCCCATCTCTCGATAAAGACTGCATTGAGTTTAACCTGTGTAACAAGACAGGTCAGGTGGTCTTTCTGTACAGGTTCATGTAGTAGACGTTTCTACTGACACAACATATGTGGGCTTTCTAGACAGGTGGTCGCTGAATAATACATTCCTTTTAGCAATTTGTTGGCTGATCGCGAGAAAGACGTCAAAGGTATATAACGTCAAAGGTATTTAACGTCCTTCTTGCGTGCAGCCAATAAATTCACCCGACTACAGATCACAAGGTATGGGGTTCAAGTCCCGATGTGGCACTAATGTCCTTTGGCAAGACGTTAATCTACATTTGCCAATCTCCACCCAGGTGTAAATGGGTACCTGATATGCTTGAGCGCTAGTCCATATTATTATTTTTTTTTTTTTAAGTATATTTTTTTAATGATCTGTGCACATGGACTAATTTTTTTTTTTTTTTTTTGCTCCTTCAACTTTCAGCGAAGTCGCCACTGCTCCTGATTCCGTTACCCCCGTTGTTCCATCTCCTGAGGCCGAGGCCAACCCGCCTGAGGTCCAAGACTCTGCACCCTGCAGCCCCCCAAACCAGTCGCCTCCTAGGGAGGGTAACGCAGAGGCGGCGCCCCCTTCAGAGGGCGGGGTCACCATGGAGGACAGTGTCAGCACCCCTCCTCCTCCATCTCCGGAGCCAGCTCGTCAGAACATCTACGAGCTCAACGATGAGGACATTGCTAATATGAACCCGTTCCAGAGTAAGTGTGTTCATGATCCAGGCCTGATAATTACCTGATTTAAATCGGTTTCCTGTTTCTTTAATTTTTTCCTGATTTTTTCTTTTCTTCTTTCTCTCTTATGATTTTACCCCTATTTTCCCCCAAATTTCTAACTGATAAGGGGGGAATGTTGTTAGATGCCATTTTCCCCCCGAATCCTTGTTTTTTTTATTGAGGAAAAAACAACTTTTTTTTTAGTGCTCACTATCACCCCTGATGACCTTCGAACTACCACTTTGATACCTCAATCTCACTGCCAAGCCAATCCCAAACCGACTCAGGGCTGACCAATATTGAACATACAATCTGATATGATTGTTTGTTAGGTCAATTGTCGGTCTGGTGTCGGTCTTGCCGGTGAGATTGTGGTATCATGCAGTTAATGCCATGAAGAGATGTAAGAGTCCAATGGATATGTCTCCGGACTGTGAATCCATGTTGCAGCACAATGTCCTTTTGCAAGGCATCAATCTACATTTGCCACTCTCCACCCAAGTGAGCCGAATATGTACCTGGCAGGAATTAATTCCTTGAAATGGTTGAGAGCCATAGTGACAGACATGCTTAAGCCGGGGCAATAATTGTGGAGCGCCAGGGCTCTGTTGCATACAACTTACCATTGATGGTAACTTTGCCATCAATGGTAACTACCATGGAGACGGGGCTGAACAGCCAATCAAAATCAAGGTCTCCATGGTGTAGTTGCCATTGATGGCAAAGTTACCATCAATGGTAAGTTTCATGCAACGGGGCCAAGGAGTGTCAACTTTGCAGACTTGAGCGCTATACAAGAATCCACTATTGTTATTATTATTATTATTATTATATTATCCTTTATTATACTTTATCTAATTCCCCTTGCAGACGAAGAACTGTATTGTATTTAGTGAATCAAGCAGACTAGACTTTGCAATTTACAATTTAGTTCAATTAAACAGTTTTAAACACTATTGAAAAAGATTAGAGGTGGGTAAGATATGACTAGTCACCCCCCCCCCCCCCCCCCTTCCTCCATTTTGATTAAACTGAAATATGTGAATGTCTCGTTACACCATCTTTACGTTCCCGTCTAAACCAAGGATCTAGAGCTTTTTTTGAGCAAAAAATAACCAGAGGTGAGCAGTCATCATTAACCTTATAAATGCAAATTTTTTATTTGTTCAAATTATCTTTTCTAGTTGTACATGTACGTGTTGATTAATTGTTCCCTTTCGGTATTTTACTAAATTACCTATGCCCAAGTCACAACAGCAAGAAAGAAACCAGACCGACAATTGACCAACAACTGTTATATATTATCAAGAAAAAGTCAAGATATTTGTTGATTATTGGTCGGTTTGGAGTCAATTCTCGCTACCCTAAATAGGTACGAAAATCTCGAAATTCGCGAGACAAGGTAATTTTCACTCTCTCGGGTCGTCACTACAACTTCCGGTATAGAGTCCCATCCCGCTGTGCAGAGTTTTCACGCACGCTAAAATCAGGGTTCTTACGCTTGGAATCATGAGCCCAGCACTGTGCAGCCTCACAAAAGAAAACCATCGTCACTGATGTCAAAAGACGCAAAAAACAACGAATGAAATGTTCAAATAAATGTTGAAATATTTGCGAAAAAAAACCAAGACCGAGCAGACGACATATTCGGTGCATACACGTTGTGTTTTACGTTTGCGCTATCGCGCCTAGTAATATAGCGCCTGCACAGGAAGCTGTAATGTCGAAAAGCTATCCCATAATGCAATGCGCATTTTCAGGATTTTCCCCGGATCTCGGCAGAATCGCTATTTGGGGTAGCGAGAATTTGGCGGTGTGATTGGGGCATTGTATTAAATAAAGGATGCAACTTGTGGATATCATTTATAAAGAGGATGGTTAGCATGGATGAACAAAAAAAGATAGCTTAAATAAAAAAAAATGGTGCATGTGGAGCAAGGTGATTTTTTTTGCAGGATAAGATGGGCCATGGTTATTCCCATATAATTACATAATTGACATTTTAGTTGTTGCTGGAAAATAGATGACATGTACATGAAGATAAATCTCTATGTCAAACAGGACAATCACAAAAGAATTAGGAGGGGGGGGGGGGGGGGTAGGGACACTCAATGAATTACATTGAGTAAACTAATAGGTGCACTTTCAATATTAAAATTGAAAGCATTATTTTCCGTTGAAAGGGAGTTAAATGTGAAAAGTTAAATACAATATTTAGGTGTCAGTAGATGCATTAAGGAAATAAAAATGAAACCACCTAAATTCATTTCTACACAGAAATACAGGGATGCTAGGCTCTTACTTGACTTTATTGCCCTGGGGCTACCTCTGCAAATTCTCTCCTTGTTTTTAGAAATGGAATATTTCATGGCAAAAACAAGTAATATTGAAAAAATAAAATGCTGGCCAGTAAATTTGGTGTTGGGGAAGGTGCTGTTATTAAAAATTATTTATAAAATGAAAATTGTATTGCAATGGGGCCTGCATAAATGAATCTTTCATTTCACCACATTTATTTGATTGGTGTATGTTTTAAGATCAAGAATTTTTTTACGAATTAAGAATACTTCTGATTAATCATGAATATTGGAAGGCCATGAATCTACTTTGTGAGCTTCATTTTTGACTAAAAATATAATGAATACTTTCCCTGTAAAATTCAATAGCAATTGCTAACTTTCACAAAATTATTGTGACCTAGTTGACTAATACATGGTGAATGTATTTTGAGTATTTTGAAAAATGTGAAGTCTAAATCTGTAAGATGTTGTGTAATATGTATTGTCCCATCGATGTGTATTAGTAATAACAGACATGTAGGGTTTCTTGTGGTTGCTATGTTTTGTTAGTTTAAAAAAAAAAGTGTGACAGAAAAATAACACTTTTAAAACATACATCTCGTTTTATTAACTTTACTTAGAGTAGAAACCTGCACGACCTATTTACCAAGAGTATTGAACATGATGTACAATCACAAGCTAAACTGTTGAAGCTAACTTGCCCATCTTTCCTTCCGGTTCCATCCGGTTCCATCCTGTAGATACCACCAAGATGCAGAACTCTCCGCCTATCACCAAGAAGCCCATGGCAGACAACCAGTACTCTGCAGACATTGACTTTGATAACATCAAGGATCCCTTTGGTACCGGCAGCAAAGTGGCTAATACACCCGAGACCATAAACCGGTAAAAGTTCCCTTCAATCTAGTAATGTGACTGCTTTGAAGTATAATGTCTGATTAAAGCGATAACATTGTGAATAATGTACCCTATGGATTCAAAGTTACACAACATTGTTACATTTTGATTCAGAAATTCCAGTTGATATTGGTTGATATCAGAGATTTGTAAACAGAGGAGGGTGGTTTGACAAGGATTGTAATATGGTATGTGTGTGTGTTTATTTATTGGGCTTTTTACAGGACCCTTTTTAGGAATGACCACTCCCAATGACCGACCTTTGATATCACCATCCAAAAAACTTGACCCATTTTCGAACCTGGGTCCAATGAGAGACAGTTTGTAGTCGAAGACAGAGAGCAGACCGTACCGCAGACATTATGGCTAGATCAACTTCACATTTCTATCGTGCCATTATAGATGTATTAGATTAAATCTGACCAAGCATAAATTCAATGAAGTAACGTTGACTTATCACCATTTACAGGTCTCCAAAGCAGAAGAAGAAGTCTCCCAAGACCGAATCTCCAACCAGGGAACCAGAACAGGACACCGCGCCTCCTGCCAACAATGATAATGACGTCGATGTTGATGTCGAGAAAGAGGTGAATGAAGAGGAGCACAGCCCCCCATCACCGGAGGACGTCATGCTCCAGTCCCCTCAGATGAACGGTGGGAATGATCTCGGGAACGATCTCGGGAATGATCTCGACAAAGAGCAGGACGATTCCAGGCACGAGGATGACAATGTGCAGCTGCTGTCGACGGGAGACGGTGACAGCGGGGTCGCGAGTGCAGAGGAAAGACAGCCTGATGAGGTCATGCCTTCATTTGATGCTCCTTTATTTGATGCTCAAGGTATTATCATCACTTTGTTTTTGATCCGAGGCTTTGCCCCCAAATTCAAACACTGGACCTTTCAAATTTCATAGTTTATACTGGGAACCATGCAAACCCACCCTAAACATCCATTTCAGACCTCCTGTGAATAGAATGCTTGTGGAGCTATGTTTAAACCATTCAAATTGATTTTCTATCTAGACTTGACATTAATATCCATGTATTTGTAAATTATGCATTGTTTGCAATCATACTTAATTCATTATTGAATGAGACGACATGAAAAGGGTAAACAAAAGTTGTTTGCTTGTAGGTTGGTTTTTTAGTAATTTTATTTTGTACAAGGTGAAATTGACCAAACAGAATGTTAGGTGTACTTCAGATAGCCCTCAAAATAGGAATGATCATTTAATCCCATTGAAATCATGGAAAGATCTAATTCACTGAGTTGTGAATCATTCTTATCATACCATTGCATAATGGGAGGGTGTGATGTCATTAGAATAAACCCATTGAAGATTCCTAATAACATTGATTAATACTCAATACGAATTTGTTTGTCTTCTTTCACAGATGAAATTCCAGATATGATTGGTGATGACGAATTCAGACCAGCAATGGAAGGTAATATATTCATTCTAATCATAATAATAATATTCACTTCTTATGAAGTGCTTAAGTTCGTCAAGCGTAACGCTCGCTGCGCTTACCGGTATACAAAATATAGACAAGAATACAACAAATTCTAACTTTACCTTCGACACGTTTGTATGGGATTTTACAATCAATCACAGTTCTAATCATTGCCTTATCTCTCTCCTTTAGAAGGTGTAGATCTGCATCCCGACATTACAATTTGAATTCAGGTTAACTGATGACTGCTGTTGTATGTCTGCGTCCATATTTTGGAATCAATAATAGGGATTAAAAAACAAGAAGTTAGTTATAACTTCATTTTACAAACCATGAATCATTATATACAGTATATCCTGGTGTTTGGTGCATGATATTTGATTTGTTATACATTATGATGGAGATTTGGTGGGGTATTACTTTTCACACCTAAAGAAATTTACAATGTTCATATTTGTTGCCATGTCTTTCATTGTTCAATTCTGAATTCATGGATCTCTTCAGGATACCCGTTGTATTTAAAGTGTCTCATGAAAGGCCAATGCACCTCACCTTTCTAAAAGCATGAATGTTGACTAAAGGGTGATTTACCAAGCGCAGGATCTTACTTTAGTCATTCATCCACAAAATCAACAAAATGAAATACATCTATTTTTACTAATCTGCCATGTTCATTTCTTTTCAATCCGCCTTTCTTTTTTCATGCACGTCACTCGTCCTAACTCCTATTTCATTGCATGTAACAACTTATTGCTATTTTCTTTCTTGACCGAATTGATTAACATGTCTGAATTTTTGAATGTGTGTGGAATTAATCTGCCCTCTTCGTACCTGATACAACTCCTCAACTTTGATCAAAATCCATGTCTGGTATTCATTCTGCCTTCATCGCTCCTCCCCCCTCCCACCTCCCCTCCCCCCTCCCACCTCCCCCCCCCCCATTTCCTTGTCTGCTTTATCTGTTGCATTTCAAACACCAAATGTCAACACCACAAATGTTGTTACTTACTCCCTGTTCCTTGTGTGTACCCTCTTTCCCATTCCATCTGCTGGTATGATCCTTATGTTCTTATCCATTTCTTGAACTCACTCTTCTACCCTGTCTTTGAATATATCATCATCATCGTACAAACTTTGTGGAAAACTGTGTTCATACTTTAAATGTGCCCCTTCCTTATTTCCTCCTACATGTATTAAATGTGCCCATGTACTCATCTGTATTGCTCCCTCTCAAAAATATTTTCTCCTTTCATTCATTCATTCGATCTTTCATTCCTTCCTCCATTTATTCCTTTGATCATTCATTCATTCATTCCTCTGTTCATTTATTTCTTCCTCCATTTCTTCCTTCAATCATTCATTCATTCATCTGTTTATTCGTTCGTTCGTTCCTCCATTCATTCATTCATTCATTCATTCATTACTTCCTCCATTCATTCCTTCGATCATTCATTCATTCATTCATCTGTTCATTCATTCCTTCATTTATTCATTCAATCATTAATTTATTCATTCAATCATTCATTCATTCATCTGTTCATTCATTCCTTCCTCCATTTATTCATTCAACCATTCATTCCTTCATTTTTTCATTCAATCATTCATTCATCTGTTTATTTGATCATTCATTCAATCATTTATCCATTCAATCATTCATTCATGTAATCAATCATTTATATGTATTAACACAATCCACATTGATGCCCATTCCTCCAAAACTTCATCACCAACTCATCTCCCGAATCAACGTCTTCCATCCCATTGGACTAACACACACACACTATGACCTTTGACCCCTAATACCTCCGCTGCATAGCCTCTGAAGAAGGAGGAGGAGTAGGAGGAGGAGGAGGGGGCGGTCATGGGGGACTCACTCGAGACATAAGCTTTGAAGAGATGGAGTTCAGGTTGGCAGAAGAAGGTATGAGAAAGATGGATGCCAACAATGTATTCAAATGCACCCAAACGGCTGAAATAATACTGTGAATTTGCTGTTTTGTGCCGATGTCTGCACGAAAGTTCATGGCATGCGCTTTCCTTGACGTTTAGATTTCGTCAAAATGCACCCTTTTTTTTCATGTAGGATTCCAATGAAGTTGTTTTTTGTAATGCAGTGGATGGGGTATTGAGTCGACCGTAGTATCACTGAGTGTTGAGTGTGTGTGCGTGTGTGTGCCATAGAGCCATTAAAATTTGAGCTGAGTTAAAGCACAAAACTGAAGAGCCATAAGAATGATATTAGCTCACCTTGGGTATGTGTTGGGATATTTTCAAAGGCTTGCAGTTTCTTAAGTCCCTCTTGGTTTGTGTAAAGTAACACATCTAGTTGGTTGGTTGATATTTTTACACACAGGTTAGCTTGAAGATAGAAACATGTTGCCTCTCTTATAAATCTAGTAAGGGTATTGCACAAATCCATTAGAAATGATATGGGCAACCCTTTTGAATAACTTTTCCCTGAAGCAGTTTAAGATGGATTCGTTTACAAGGCAATCACATTTAAATACTCAAAGTTTTAAATTCCACAGGTCTTTGACCGCTTCCCATACTGCCCCACTTTGTGCTGTGACATTTGATATTTGATGTAAGGACTGCCACTTATACACATGCAAATTGTTCACATGGGTTTCTCTTTACAGTGCATTTACATGTACTTAAAATATGTGGTTACATGTACACATATGTTAAGCTTAATGACCCTATTAAAGGCTATAGATCATTAAAGAGAAGGTTGAGTTCTAGGAAGAGGTGAAAAACAATTTTTGAGCATTACCATTGTATTATCCAAGTGTGGAAGAACAATAGATAAAGAATGTTCCCTGAAAAGCATGGCTCTTCAAATGCTTTAATATTCTGAATATGGCATGTAACATCATACAAATCAGTACAGATTTGTATGCTACATGTTGGTGTAGTCCCATATACTAATACATGTACATCTTTCTGTGTACAGTACTTGTAACTTACCAAGACTGAGCCAAATTTCTTATCATTTTGATGATTCTAGAACCTTGAATAACCTTTTCAGATCAATTCCACGTTTTTTTCACAATGCAATCGCATGACCAGAACTCAACTTTATCTTTAAATCAACCATTCTGTGCTTCCCATGCATAGAGATGAAAGGGGCTTAGTCTTTGATCAGTGTTTGGCCTTGGCTGTTACGTGATGTATCACCAAAGAGGGGATGGTATTTCCTCTGTGTTTTTTGTCCTGCACTTGCATGCTGTGATTTCTGTGTGTCACATGTGGATTAGTCTTAATTGATAATAGGGGAGGGAGGAGAGAAGAGACCGAGGGAGATAGAGATCAGAGTGGGGAAGGGGTGGGGGAAAGAAGGAGAGAGGGGGAGATGGAGATGAGAAATAGAGAGAGGAAGAGAAAGATATGGAAGAGAGAGAGAGAAAGAGGAGGGGTGAATTGGATGGAAGAGAAATGAGACATATGTATTACATTTAATAGTTGAAGATGTGATGTGACATTTTGGTGTAGGATATAAAAGATACTTCTGTGCAGATCGGCCTTTAGTTGAGTTTTTACTTGTCAATCAAAATCATGAATTTTGTGTACTCCCAAGTTTCTAATAATTGTTTGCTTAGCCTGAGCATGAGCATGACTCATTTCCATATTATATACATGTATATCACATTGAAATTGTTTTTTAGTCAGTTAATATTTACATTAGCAATGTACTTTAATCAGAGAGATAAGTATGCACGAATATGATGCCCTTTTTATATGTACTTTCAGTCAAAGAGGTTGCAAATTCTTTGTGATACGAGTTGTACAGGCAAATCTTTTCAACTTTTTCAGTCTACTGTAATTAATAAAGATGAATATTATTTTGATATCTCAGTGTAATTTTTATTGTATCACTTACAGTGTATTTGGAGCCAGCGGAATGGTTAACTCTGTGTAGTAAGAGTTAAAACACCCTTCTGGTTACAAACGAACATGAGGATGCATGAAATATTTCTGTTGCTTCATATTTCAAATATTATTTCTATTCATGGGCATACCTCATAGCTGTTAACCACGGATATGGCAGATTCTTAGATATTCCAAACCCACACACGCGAGCAGCTCTTGCACGTAAAGGTATTGCATGAAAACTCATGGTTGGTTGGTTGGTCGATACAGTGGTGATATTCAGTTGTAGCTGCATGAATTATTCATATTTAGTCATTAGTCAATATTCTGATCATAATGATTGTAACTTTTGTACATGATATTTGATGTCCATTGTTTATGTATTGTCTAAAACTCCCTCCTAAATATTAAATGTATACCCCCAGTTTTAACATAGTGTAATTCTTCCATAAATATATATATTTATTGACATCATTGTACATCGACAGACCCTTGAATAATGTAGGCCTATAGATGTTACATGCATATTCTGGGAAACGGTTCTTAACAAACAAAAATTTAAACCAAGGGACAGCCCCTTTTATCCTCTGGAAAAGGTGCTATATTATCAAAATATTAAAATAGAAAGGATTGTACTACTCAGCATTAATAATAATAATAATAATATTTAATTTTTATATAGCATTATGTTGATCATATTGATTTTAGAGTCTACAACTTTTTACGTTTGACTACCGGTAAATCCTAGTTTTGATATTCTTATGTCTGAACCATGTCATTAGCCCATTACTACGAAGAAGGGTTTGTTTGCATAATTACTCATTATTCTGCACATTGATAGTGTGAATTCATGAGCTCTCAACTAGATATCAACAATACATTTACATTGTTAATCAAACAATTAGCTCAAAAACTGATGGAAGTATTATCTTGAATGACAATGCTACATGTATTTCAATGTTGGGTGTATCAGTTATTTTAATCCTGATGAGAACAGTTATGTTTAACCTGGGTGTAATTGCTACTTTAACCTTGGTCGTAATTGTTATTTCAACCTTGATTGTACCCAGTACATTAGATAGGTCATTGCTTACTATCTACAGTAACATCTTCTGCAGATGGCCTGTTAGCCATCAATTAGTCTCAGTATAGTGTTACATAATAATTATATAGCCTACATTATATGGTAAATGAAAAATGTTAATATTGGTACCAGTAAATGACTAACTGGGGGGGGGGGGGGAGGGGGCTAGGAAATGTAAGATATCTACAATTCACTGTTCTCCTTTATAAAACGGGGGCAAATATGCCCATAACACACTTTGTGTATACATGCACATATGTTATCGTGATTTATAAACACAGTGATTCAATAACACATATTTTTCTATGTTGTGAGACCAGTACAGCTGCCAGAAATTTCGAAGGGCACAGTGCTTAATTGATTGAATTACATGAACATGAACAAACACAGATGCAGTCCCACACACATATTTTGTAGACAGGGAGGGTTATTTAAAGGCACATGGTAACTTTTGGGGGTCTGGACCACAAATGAATGAATAAATAATTAATAATCTCGAATAAATAATTAAAAAAAAAAAAGTAGATAAATAAATGAAATCAAAGTTAAATGAATAAAGATTGTGATTATTGTTGAAAACAGCAAAATAACTAAGAAACCATCAAGTTAAAGTTTTTTTCTCAAAAGATTAGGAAATTAAACTTTGGGGAAATTATCGAATTTCTAACCAAATGCACAGAAAAGAAATAAGGAACACCAGATTATAGCCAAAGGATAAGCCTGCTTAAAACCCCATAAGTGCTTCTTCAAGCAGTTTATCAGGAATTATACCCATAATTTACTCTTGAATCGCTTTAATCTACTTGCAACAAACCTAAGGCTCCATTATTCTATTGGTTCAACTATCTTTCCCACGTTTATTCAGCTCCAAATATAAGACTGAGATAACTGCTCTGTAGCTACTGCTGTCCCTCATAAAATTTATTCATTTTGCTTTTAGTTTCAGTATACATAACTGTGTGTACCCAGGAACGTAGGTTAAATAAATGGGAAATTGTTTCACTACCTGATACTGTAGTCTTGTATGAAGACCATACATAAATATGTTTTTATTGTCATCCTCACACTGATACAATACATGACCAATTCTATATTTGTGTTTGTGTGTAGAATTTACGCTTCTATGCTTTCTCTATCATTCACACACAAAGAAGGTTTATTACCAATGTCAGATAGTTGTGTGTGAAGACCTTTTTGTGCCTGTTTTTATCATCACTAACACGGTACATTACTAATGCCAGGTAGTCTTGTTTTAAGACTCTCCATGTGTGTGTCTAGTGTCTACAATGCCATCCCCACTAACACAATCAATGCTAGATAGTCTGGTTTGCAGACCTTTCAAGTGCACTCAACATTGACACCCCCACACTAACACAGTACACTGCAAGAGCAGATAGTCTGGTTTGCAGACTTTCCATGTGTGTGTTGATAATGCTATCCTGACCCTAATACAAAAATATTACATAACACTTCTTGTAATCAGCGAGAGAATTTCTATATATATCTCTCTCTCTACTACCGTGAAGTCATGTTTTATGACACCTAATCAATGAACGGGTACTGCCTGCATATTTATTCTGTCTGCCAGTCAGTCATTCAAGTGCCGTCCTCACATGTTTCAAAGTCCATCACATTATGTGTATATAGCTTCATATTTCCTTGTTTCCTGCCATAACAATACTGGAATAGAAAGAGATATAGAGTATGGTATAGATAGATGGAAGAGGAAGGCCAAAATTATAGTTTGTGCGAATCATGTAGACTGAAGGAATTTTCATGTGGGAAGCTTTCCAATCGGATCAACGAATTTCATGTGGACTAAAATCAGGATCTAGTTTCAAGGAAATCTCATTTGGAATGTAATATGGATCTCATTTGGAACGTTTTGGAGCTATTTCGTGTTAAATGTCACTTGGAATAGACAACTGTGGATTATTTTATTACAATGTTGAAGTATTATTTCGCTGTCCTGTTTGATGTACTGGTGACAACAGCAGTATTCTGCAAGAAAGTTGTATGTTGGCTTTGTAAGTAAAAAAACAAATTACAAAAATTATATTGTTATTGGATGTTATTGGAGGGTGAGAAAAGGAACACCTACATGTATGCAGCTACATATTGTATATGCACACACATGTGCTAAATACAGGCAACTGCATTAAAGTGCATTGTATACATAACAATACATATTGATAGTAGTTCTTTTGTCAATTGGTTTTGTTATATGTTATATCCTTGTAAGGAACACGCATCCATTCAATTTCAGAATGTATTTAAAGTTTCGAGCTTGATACTGGTTTGATACATGTATACAAATTAAATACATGTATTAGATGCTATTACAGTGAAACCTGTCTACAAAGACCACCCAAGGGAGACAAGAAAAATGTACAGGTTCCTTTAGTACATGTTTCAATGAGAAACCATTTTCAAGGGAAACAAAAAATGTGGTCTTTGTAGACAGGTGGTCTTTCTATACAGGTGCCATGGTGGTCACTAAAGCAGGTTTGACTGTACAGCCTAACTGAAGGTGCTCAAGCATGTATTATTGTGACTTTAAGGTTATAAGATGAACCATAAAGAATAATTATATTCTACAAAAGTGGACTAATCCCTCATGCAAATATAGTCCTCAGGAGACTTATTGTGCTGTCCTTATAAACTTGATCAACCGTAAATAAGCCCTTCCCAAAAAGTTTGGAAACTTGGGTATAATTGATTAAATCTCTCTTGTCATTGCTATGTTTAGTATTATTAAAAAGAGGGTTTGTTCTTTTTTAAAATAAATGATACCCCATTTGTTATGATGTTTCATTCATGGAACGTGCAGTAGATCAAAATATTAAAGGGACAAGGTCAAACATAAAAAGTTGCAAAATGCACTGCTCTTGTTTGACTGTGCAATCAAATTGCCTTTTCAACAGTCGTTAACCTGGGCATAATGCTTCAGTAAGTTGATGATCAAACAGCAGCGAATATTGCATGACATGTCAACATAGTGCATGAATTTCAGTTTCAGATTCTTTAGAATTCTGAATTTGGCATTCATGGATGACCAGTTGGGAACAATAACCCAACTGTCATTTACAAAAATCACTCTATTATTTTAAAGAAAGAAGAGTGCTCTGCATAAAAATATCAGTGCTTACAAGTTATTTCTACAAATTTTCACTTTTGACTCTTCCCCTTATTCTGATGTACTGCTGACTCCATGGCTACAAAATCATATCAAATGTGGTATCATTTTATTGATGAATAAACACATTTTTCTACGATAATAATCAGAGCGATGATTATACCATGATAAGAGAGCTATAATAGATCCTACTGGAGTTTATAAACTTTATTCGAGGTTTTCTTCTTCAAATGGTGTACATAAATCAACTTTGGACTCGTAAAATAAAAGGTTTGAAAGGTTAACCCCACTGATGTCACAGGCGAAAACTCACTTCAAGCAGGACTGCACTACTTGTAGCTACTTCCGCCCTCTATATAGCAAACAATGCCTAAGCGGTACCTGTGGTCCCCCATGATCCCAGTTTTCTTACGTTCTAGTAATTGAGAGCTGAATTAATGAGATAACCACCTGTCTGTGAAAATGTGGGTTGGTCTATCCCTCCGGGCCAAACTAGTGCATAGTGCAGACAGGCTTTAAGATGTGTAAATAGAAGCTATGTGGAGTTGTGGTTACAAAATAATTGATGAATTGCTTCTTCTTTCGTTCTTGTGTCACAGTGTTTGCCAATAGTGATCCTATGCATTTTGATGTGGACTATTTGGCTCAAGCAGGAGGCTCAGATGATGTAAGTCTTGATTTGTTTGATATTTTTTGTTGTTGAAAGTCATGTTATGTCTTGATATGTCATCCAAGATTTTGATAAAAGATTTCATTGATCTGTGTGATTTTTCTTTCCACATATTGATACTTGAAGAAAATTATATATAATATAACACCTGTAAAATAGTTATTTATTCTGTTTACTTCCAACAAATTTATTTACATATAAATTGTATGTTTAAAATGTCTTTTCCCCCATTTTTTTCTTCTATTTTTATGTTTATAAAGCTAAATTCATGACTCTGAAGGGGTTGGTGGAAAAAATACACATTGAAAAAGTCTCCTAATTTTGTTAAGGAGTTTCATGCAGTTAAATTAGTTGACATAATTAACATCAAATAGTTGTTCATAATAGCACTTATCTGCTGAAAGTTTTATGTTTTGTGATATTGCTGTGTATACACAATTAGAAGCCTGAAATGTATTGATGCAGTCGTATGTGATTATATGATTAACCTATTGTTTTATGTTATCCAACAGTTCAAGGAGTCAGCGTTGGCCAGACAGTCTCTCTACGTCAAGTTTGATCCTCTGGTCCAAGGATGCCCTACACCACAAGGTGAGAGAGTTCACTTGGTCACAGGTGGGAAGAAAGAGGAGGAGATGGAGAACAAGAGATTTCTTGTAGAAAGTACTTTATCGGTGATGTGTATGTGCACGAGGCAAGCAGGAGTGAATTGGAGATCTGTTTAAAACTTAGAAATCTACCCTAACAAATTTGCTTGTTAGCATTTGCAGCAGAATGATTTTTGTAAGTGTGTTGATGCAGGGAGAAAGAATGAGAAGACAGATTTATGGGGTGTTGCAAGAAAGTTGCAATCAAATGCAAATCCCCCAAATCAAGCGTAAGTCCTGCGATTAATTGCAAATTTCAATTGATCGCAACTCAACTTTCTTGCAACTTCCCATTAGTAAGAAAGAGAGAGAGAGGGGGGAAGAATAAAATCTAGTCTAGTTAACTTAATTTAATTGTTAAAACTTTAATCCTAACAAAATTCGAGGAAATTTAGGAAACTAGTGGGGTGTTGCAAGAAAGTTAAGTTGCAAATTTTGAAACTTGCAATCAATCGCAACTTGCAACGCCACATTAGAAATACTGGTGAACAAGACAGATAAATAGAGAGAGAGGCAGAAGAAGGGGAGATTCTAATAATTTTAACATTAAATATGTAATGCTGCTATGAGTTGATAGAGAGATACAGAAAAAGAATCTGTCAGACTTTTATTATCGGCTCCAACATTTTTTTTCTTCCAATCTTGCCCGGCCTCCTAGGCCCATCAGCTCTGCCTGCCTTAGAGCCCGAGGGCGGGGACCTGCTTCAGATGCAGACCCCTCCCCCAAGCCAGGTCCTTGATGGCAGGGCCAAGAGGAGAGCAGCTGCCAACGAGAGGTCCAACACCAGTCCAGAGAACACGGCAGCCAGCAAGAACGTGGACAACCTACTGCAGTACACTCCTAAGAGTGATTTCGATTCAGAGGTAAGCACTTGTCGGCTGCATGTAGTAAAATCCTGAAGATTGAAAACCTTCAAGTTAATCTTGAGCTCTGGGCCCCTTCTTACAAAGAGTTGCGATTGATCCAAATCATCGTAAGTCCTCCAATCAATCGCAAGTTTGCAGTCTCCTATGTCTTATGTACATAGTTGCGATTGATATCAATCGCAAATAAGTTACGATTGATATCAACTCTTTGTAAGACGGGTATGGGAATCGTATTTTTGAGAGAAAATTGCTATGATTTAATCAAGATTGTTTATCCTGTAGTAGATTGGTTGTTTGAACCAGTGAAATAAAAACAAACACACAAAAACTTACTGGGCATCATCTTCAACAAAAACCACAACTCCCATTTGCCCATAGTGACATGATGTTGGGCCTACTTTTATATCCGTATTTCCTTATCTTTCTATGCTCATTACTCAGCCACTATACATTTTCTACCAAAATTGTTTGGTACATGTCATTTATTTGTAATCTTGAACATTTAGTGTAAGTTTCAATAGATTCTGTGAGAATTTATTTTCTATATTTACCAGAAATCAAGTTTATCTTAAACTCAATTCTTGTAATGGCTACATGTAGGTGCTCACATGATTTCAATTTAGTTCCACCTTTGTACTAGAATCTGGAAAAGGTTGAACACCTGGAACTTATGGTATGATATATTGCTCCAATGACTATCGTTTCACAGTCAATTTACATTACCTGTCAAATTCCTAACTTCACTCCAGGATTAAAAGGAACCTACCTAAAACCCAATTACATTTCCAAGCTATTTAGCCCGGTGTGAGTGTCGGATCACCAAATTCTCATGCTCAAACTTTACTTCTTTACCAAAACACTCACTTTGAAGGAGTCCATTTTTAATTTCTTTACCCATCTTAATTTGGATATTATATGCTTATCGCTATGTGTTTGTTGTATTTGTTTTGTTCAGGATCCAATGGATAGTGCCAACTCAAGCACTGAAATTCCTTCCTCAGTACCTCAGACAGTCACCAGCAGCGATGAAGGCATAGTACAGGTAGGTGATACAGGTCATGAGGATGGTAGGGGGGATGATGATGATGATGATGATGATGATGATTGTGATAGCAATGATGATTGTGATGGTGGTTATGATGGTGATGATGATGGTGATGATGATGATGATGGTGATGATGATGATGATGACACACACCAGAAAAAGAAAAAAGAAAAAACAATTTGGATGTAATTTACTGTACACACTGTATGTCTTTCAGAGGTATCCACCAAAAGATTAACATTGAAAGATATTTGTATGTGCCTCTTTACAATGTTATGAATTACTTTTCTCTTACCGGTATCTCATTTTTCTCTAATTTTGTTTTTCTACAATCTACCTATCTTTTGCCTAGATTCTGCGGTACTCGCAGGCAGATATGGATGCTGCAGTGTTAGAGGCTGCTAGGTCAGCAAGCATCAAAGCACAGAGAGTTGTAAGTGTAATAATAACCATTTTATATTTCATGATAAAGTTTTTTCTTTTCTTTTTTTATTGTGTAAAAAACTTGCCAGAAATGCATTGAATGAATGTGGAAATCTTATTTATAACAGTTTCAGCTCTTCTTTCTTTTTCCATTTGCTCCACTTAATATGAATAAAATCTCAGTCTATTCAGAATAATACCCATATTTCTATTATTTAAAAAGCAACCCCTCTCCCCCCAAAAAAAAGGTGGGGATAGGAGGGCTTACCATTCTTATTTCGATTTTATATTGCTGCTCATTTCTTTACAATTCAAGAAATGAACTTAGCTGTCCTAAAGAATAATCACTAGATCACTTAATGGCTTGATCACTAATTCACTAATCATCGTTAATTGGGAAAACCAATTGATATGCCATATTACCTCTCGTGTTACTCTGCAGGCTGAAGAGAAGTACAAGGAATATGAAAAGAAGTTCCATTCAAGCAACGAGAATATCAAAGAAGTCACAAAGTCCAAGGAGGTGTTGGAGAAATCAAGTTCAGATATGAGGTGAGTAATACAACAAGATTCAAGATTCAAGATTCAAGATTTTATTGTCCATATAAAATACAGAAATTAGTTTTCCATTGGTGTAACATGTAATATGTAAAACATAAGACAACAACATGGTGTCGTGCGCTGAAAGCCAGAAAGGCGTCAAGACTCTATAAAGAAAAAGTCTATGAGCAGGTACGGTCCTCCAGCTTTCAGCACAAAACATAACAAGACAGTTACAATGTATGTGACTTATACATAGCAAGAATTTCAAATACAATTCTGAATCACATCATGAATAAATTCAGGTATGAATATAAATGAGAATATGAAAGTAGAATAGGAGCAGCATCACAATCGCAATACGGGCAGAAAGAGAAAGAAAAAGAGAGCTCAAGCTCGAAGGACTGATAAAAGAGAGAAATATAGGGAGAGTTGATAAGGGTCCAAAGGGAAAGGGGAAAGATAGAGAAGGAGAGATGGCATCATTTCCAACTTCATCAGTGATGGCGAAGGGTACCATACTACAGTCAAACCTGCTTTAGTGACTACCTGTCTACAAAGACCACTTTTTGTGTTTCCCTTGGGCGGTTTGCTATAGATAAGTTTGACTGTAGAAGCAAATGCTGGAATTTCATTGAATATTGCTGTGAGGTAGCTTAACAAAACTAAGTGGCATGAAAAAATGGACCCGGAGTGCAGAATGCGAACTTGTAATTTCATGACATTGAGGTCGAACTATATCATTACGACACGGAGCTAGTAAATATCTGTACTACCATCATTAGACTTGTTCTTCTTATCGTACCGAAACATGTCATTCAGATTTGTCAAATCACAACTTCTATTTATTATGCCCTTAGTATTCCGGCACATTTTTAAAATGTAATTTCATTTGGCTTATGAAGCTTCCTTATCTAGCATGAGGACACCCCAGGCTTTTCATAGTTCAGAGTTGAGATTTTGATTCTTGTTGTAAAGCTTGAGACATACAATGGACGACAGGAGAAACAAGAAACTTTCTAAAATTTTGAGAAGGCATCATTTACAAAAGTGCCACGGAAACCACTGCCGTTAATAGCCTGCAAAAGTTTTGAATATGTAGGAAAAGTTTCTGGTTATAGAGTATACCTTATACAAATAGATCTCTTTGAAGAAGCATGAAATATATATTTTGTGATTATATAATTATGTTACTTTTATTATCTTGCAGAGCTTTGATCATGGAGTATGAGAAATCTATACAGCAATTAATGGGTAAGTCATCCTGCAATGTGCATCAAGAGGAGAAAATATTTTGTTATTTCTTGTGAACATTTGTACGGAAAATGAAGGAAAGAAATAGCATACATGAATATTGATAACGAAATAATATTACAAAAACTACAAGATCTTGTACGAAACAAGCTGATTCATTTTCAAATTATTTCATTTTTTGGGGTCAATATTCAGTTTATAATAGAACACTAGAACAAGGGTATTATGTGAAATTGTATTCATATGTTGACCAAAGATGGAAGCAAACTGTTCAGTATTTGATATATTTACTTTGTGATAAAATAATTTTGTTGAATGGCATAACAGATATGTATATGATTCCAAATCGTAACCCTAACTGGTCCCGGCTCTTTATATATTTTTGTTTCTTTACCTTTTGTACAGCGTAATTTCCTTGGTCCCAAGGACCTCTTTATAACGAGTGTCTACTGTACACAGCATCACGGTTCAAACGCTAACATGAAGGGGTTGGATTAAGGCTCAGATGTACTAATGTGTATGTCTGTTTCTCTTTTGAATGTTTACAGTGGACGTGTCGCAGGCCAAGACGTCATCGGACGACACGGCGTCGCAGCTGCAGAAAGAAAAGGACCAAGCCCTTGAGGACATGGCCTCAGTAGAGAGTGCCTTCAGCGACCTGCACAGGAGATACGAAAAGTTAAAACAGACGCTTGATGGCTACAGAAAGGTATAGTTAGGTTTCTATTTCTGTTACCAGAGAGTCATATTAAAGGGAGTGTAGCCTGACGAGACTTCATGTCTTTCCCGTGGCCTGATCTCGGGGCCAATAGGGTATAATACGACTACTGATAACACAACCGCAGTTGACCTGCATATTCATGTGCGTGTAACATACGCAAAATCAAAGCGTGAGGAGAACATCGGTCTGTTTCGCGAACGCTGACCTTGTAGAGATTAAGTCGCTGACTACTATTAATCAAGTCCATTCGTTTATGTGCAGTTGAACAAAAAAAGACGTAGATGGCGTTAACCAGTATTTGCCAAGCTATACTTCTTTTAAGCCTTGTTTACTCAAAATTTGTTTTAGCCACCTTTAAATAATGCAAGCAAAATAGAATAACATAACGTAAGCATTGTGGTTAAACTTCTGTTTCTGTTTCTGTTTCCAGAGAGCTTTATTAAGCCTTGCTAACTCAAAAACTAACTATCTTTAAAAAAGAAGCTGTGGCAAAATAAAGTAACATTACTGTAAGCATAGCGCTCTTCACATTATTACAGTGCACTTTGAATACTGTCCATACTGTATTTCACATTTTAAAATATTCTGACAAGTCAATCACATGAGCCATCTTTGTTACAATCTTGTCCCTTTTTCACCGTCACGTGGCAGTTATTTATTCCTAAAATATATCTCATTTTACATCAGCATTTTTTTTGTAGGCAGTTTGCCAAATCATGTGCAATATGTCCTTGATGCTTGTATAAAATGAAAATACAGATATTCAAGTGATGTTCATTCTATTCCATGGATAAATATCACATTCTAACATCTATGTGCAGTTGTTTACTAGAAATAATAAATCCATATACATTTTTATAGTCTTTTAGTGCATAGCCCATTTCATATTTTGCAGTTGTCTCACACTCCCTTAAAGGTAAAGACCAGTAATGGTCATGCGATTGCATTGTGAAAAAAACGTTGTGGAATCGATCAGAAAAGGTTGATCATCTAGCATCTAGCATTTGCAAGGTTCTGGAATCATCAAAATGATAAGAAATTTGGCCCATTCTTTGTAAAGTTACAAGCACTATACACAGAAAGATGTATATGGGACTACCCTATCTCTCTCACCAGACCATGAGAGAAATAAATTTAACAAATATATGAATTAGTAGGCGGTTTCCCGGCAAATTTTTTATCATCATGTGTTAGTCAAAACATATTCTTTCACATGATTGGTAATGAGAGCTTCCATTTCATTTTTTGAAATTGGGGCGATGCCAATACTGGTCTTTACCTTTAAAGATGGTTTCTCCTCTTTTGCAGACCTTTAAACATAAAATTCCATGAATCCAGTGGTATATTGAAAGTCTTTTAATGGAAACCTCCCATCAAATGAAAAAATAAAAATAAAATGGCTTTCAACAAGTAAATTTTGAATGTTTAATCCAGATAAATATCTTCTAGACTTGAACACTATTTGCAGCTTTATGAAAACAGCGCTAGATTTTCATTTATTACAAAGAAGTTTCATAACCTATGACTCTATAATTTCACTCATGATATCTGAAGTATATATATTTTAAACACTCACCAAGTGTCATGGAGTTTGCACAAGTCTTTAAAGGGATTGGGTAACTTTGCCTCAGTTTAAAAAAAAATCTTTAGGTCATAATATGAATCCTTTAAATTTTACAAGCCAATCGCCTGTCTGATTATCAAGATATCTATGATTGAAATTAGAAATTTCAGAATTTGTTTTCCTAATGGTTTTCATAACATTGTAGTCTATTTGGAAAAACTAATTTCACTCATGATATCTGAAGTATATATATTTTAAACACTCACCAAGTGTCATGGAGTTTGCACAAGTCTTTAAAGGGATTGGGTAACTTTGCCTCAGTTTAAAAAAAAATCTTTAGGTCATAATATGAATCCTTTAAATTTTACAAGCCAATCGCCTGTCTGATTATCAAGATATCTATGATTGAAATTAGAAATTTCAGAATTTGTTTTCCTAATGGTTTTCATAACATTGTAGTCTATTTGGAAAAACAAGTATGGTTAAACCAGTCACTCAAAGATTTTTACTTTTTTGAGGCATGCATCTCTTATTTAACATTGTTAATGATTTCTTCCTCTTCCTTTTGTCTTTGTCTTTGTCTTTATCACAGAATGAAGAGACACTGAAGAAGCATGTAACTGAATACCAGGGCAAGGTCAAGAAGCAGGAGCAGAGATACCAGACACTTAAATCACATGCAGAGGAGAAAATAGAAAAGTGAGTCCAATCGCTTATTTATATTATAATAAGCCAAACTTTTCATGTATTGATAATACTATTGCAGATAACGGACAAAATATTTTTGTGAGGAGTTTTTATTTTTTATTTTTTTAATTGCTTTTTAAAAGATTAACTCTGGTTTTGTAATTGAATGATCATACATGCATTGCCAGCTCATTTTCATGTGTTATTGAATTCTCAAATGTACAACAATTTGCGATATTTGCGAAAATATTTCAATTTTGTCCATAGTAGTCACCTATAATGCTTCCTTTAGGAGGAAACATGTGTTGAAAAACCTGTATAAAAAGGCCACCACCTGTCTAGAGTGGCCACTTTTTGTGTTTTCCCTTTGGTGGACTTGATGGACCGGTTTGACTGTTTAAGTGAAAGACGCGTAAATGAACGTCTCATTAATCTTTTATATTCTTTGTATTTTTCTGCGCAGAGCCAATGAACAAATCACTAAGGTAACCAAGAGTTACCAGTCAGAGATTGCTGGTCTCCAGGCAAACCTGAAGAGAGAACAGATGAATGTAGAAGGTCTGGAGAAAACCATTCAACAAAAGGTAAGATTCATCTCGGTTACTTGTTATGTGAGTCTAAGAAAAATTGAGTTCAAGGCCCTCTCTTGTAAACAATTGCGATTAATCACAACTGATTTGCGATGGATATCAACGCATCTATGTACATAAGAGATAGGAGGCTGTAAACTTGCCATTGATTCGGATCAATCTCAACTCTTTATAAGAAAGGCCCTGATCATGTGATTACATTGTAAAAGAAAGAAACTACCGGGAAGCAACTGGGAAAGGTTAATGATGTAGCACATTGTAATTGATGTATACTGGGAAGTCAAGGATTGATTGGAATTAAAAGAATTCAAGAATTTAATTTTCTTTCAAAAGATCACATGCACTACACACAGAAATAATTTTTTCCATACTTTTTATTCTTATTTCGTTGTTGTAATATTTCAAATGTAAGGGCTTAGAGCACTCCTTTTCAGAAGACATTTCTACTATAGTACTTTTTGTGACTGACATGCAAATAATGAGACAGCTCACAAATTATTTTCCATCTTTAATAGAAGACAATCATTTCTTTAAAGGTAATACAAAGTTTTGGTATGGGGTCATGAAATTGGATCAAATGAACATATTGGAAGCATATACGATCCTACAATATTCAGTGATCGTTTTTGGCGGTTGAAATCGAACTCTTTATGCTGTATAGCTCCTCTGAAGGTCAATATATTAATTAAGCTATAAAACAATGTTTCTAGACTAAAATCGGCCGATTATCTATTCCCGTTTGGAAATTCTATATCACAACTACATATTCTGAGATTTTCATGGTCGCAGCTACCATTGAACGGCCGTAGGCGCTATTTTAAATTTATCAAAATTTACTGGGAGCACCGGTAAATCTTTATATTCAATTTTTCTCGAAAGCAGAACTTGTGTTTTAGGGGCTAAATTTTCTAGCGCTCATAGTACATCCACATGGGCATCCAAATAAATCAAAATTGTAAAGAATTACTATCCACCCAATTTTCAGAATTTCCCGAAACTTTGTATTACCTTTAAGTTTATATAATCAGTGTTCAAGGGCAAACAAACAACCTTTGTGAAATTTAGAAGAAAACAAAATATTTAGAGGTATGGGAAGACCCTAGCAATTCATCAATGTCTTAAAATGAGCCATTAATGTGAAAAAAGATTATTAGAAATGATCCTTCTCTTTTTCCCCACTGACTTCATTGACGCAATGCCTTTATCTCGTTCTCTATTGCAGACCAAACAATGCGGAGAGTTGACAAATATTTGTGATGAACTCATTTCCAAAATGGGAAGCAGCAGTCAATGAGAATAATATCAGTGCGGGAGCAGATTTCTGATGCAGCCGGAATAAAAGGCAATCGTTGATCTGTTTTGAACACTCATTCTTGTGGATCATATAGTACTTGTGTAACATATATGGAGATCGACTTCAGACAGAGATGGACTCGTGGAAGCTCATGCATTGTGGAGAATATACATTTGTTTACACCGACGTATCTATTATATTACGATGTGTGAGTAATGGAACGATACAGACAACTTTGTGAATAGCTGGATATGCTGTGATGCCAAATTCTTGGATCTATCTGGGAATATTATACGATAGTAGAACAACTTTTTGTTATCTTGCGGGTACTTTAGATGTACTGTATGCCTGGTATGGCACTCATGCTGATGTTGTTTACACATGTGCACTTTATTTCTAAGATGTACTTTTTTACAAAGGAAAAAGAATTGTTCTAAAGACGAACAACTATTGCCAGACCTTGCAATTTAACAATAGTATCAGTTATCTTGTTAAGAAATGAAGTCCATTGTAGAATTGGAGGGCTATGAAGTAAAAGCAAGATGCTAGAACATTTAGAGTAATATAATGTTAATATTCTAGTGTCTCATACCATAGCCTTCATTGAACGTGAATACTCTTAGAGTTAACCATTAGCTAAGAAAGAGAGATAGTTGTGATGTGCACATACTGTTTCCTCACACATTTAATTTCTACGAACTATTTCTGCACTCCATGTACTGAACCATGACTATGCACAACTTCCTGTGACGTAACTCTCTGTACTCTACTAGCTATGGAATCCACGTGTCGGAGACTGTTAAATTTACATGTAACATGATGCACCTGCTCTAATGTTGTCTTCACTGGTTTATTGATGAAAGCTAGAAACGATTCGTAACTGAACATGAAATGGAGTGTGATCGTATGTAGAATCATTGAGCCTCATTTACAATTGACACAGTTAACCCGCCTGCAGCAAAATGCCCTATGGGTAAAACAAAAATTGGGCGCAGGAAACAACAGCCCCTACACGTTCCATGTAGGATTTGTACTCCAAGATACAGGAACGTGAAGCCCGCTATTCTTATGTCATTGCATATTGCTGCCGCCATTTTGTTTTTTAAGGCGGTTTACCGTGTTAGGTGAGAATGAGGCTTCTCTCGCAAATGATTTCTATGTGATTTGGAGATTTCGCCATCAATTTTTTGATGAAATGTGAGGAAATTGTGCTTAAGGTCAAATTTTTTGCACTGCAGATAATTCAGTAATGACGGCTCTGTGAAACTGTAAAATTAGGTTGGTTAGATAGGACATTCAGAATTTGTCACAAAGTCATATATAAACCATGGTGATCTCGTTTGAAACTTTTATTTAGATATCTTTGATTTCATTTGGCCAGTCAATGATGATCTTGCAAGTATGTTTGAATTCTTTTTTTCTTCAGCGATTAATTGTGTTGTAAGTATATCGTACATTCACAGTAATTTATTTTTACATAATCTGCACATACCTGTATAGACAAATAATGAATTTATGAATGTATCAAATGTGTATCATACGTAACACTTATATGCTGGATATAACATTTGCTTTGTAACACATCATCATATAATATCCATCCATGATTTCTATGTGCTCTTTGATTCAGGGTAGTAAATGTTATAAATTTTAAACAGATATACGATGTTATAAGATGATGATGTGGATCCTAATGAAATGATTGGTTGAGAGCGTACACGTGACCAGGCATTTATTTTGCCTATGGTAACACATAATTTTGATAATGAACGGTCATTATCAAATGCTAATGACTGGTCATTATCAAAATCATGTTATAAAACATCATTTTATAAACAAATAATACACATTTTGTTTGGGCATTTAGTCAAATTACCCACACCCGCTTGGTACCTTCCAAACAGTCCAAACACCATTGGCTATCGCCTCAGGCGTGTTAGACTGTTCCAAAGGTACCTTGTGTGGGTAATTCTTACTAATGCCCTCACTGCTGTGTATTATTTGTATACTATAGGAACCTGTCAACGCAGGGCTACATAGTTCCATAACTGCTCGCGTCAGGGCAACCATAATAGTTATGTAATGACGTTTAAGGTTTGCTTTAATACCTAACTGCTAAGAAATCATGTATATGCTTGTATGAACGTAAGCAACCAGGGGATTGACAGCTTTAAATCCTCTCCGAGGGACTTGGTTATGAGGATCAAAGCCTTACCAAAGGGCATGATGCATTGACTTGGTATCGAACCCAGGGACCCCCTGGTCACGAGACCACTGCTCTACCACTGAGCCACCGCGTCTCCTCCAGTGCACTATGATCAAGGGATAATGAGCGAGGGAATACGCCTGTTTACTAATGTATTTAAATTTATGCAGGTTTCTCTCCAGATTCCCTGGTCACTGTTTGATTCACTTGCCATACATCCTACATCTCTATAGATGGAAGGTAGTGGAACCTACCTTCCATACATTAAAGCCCCACTGTCCTACTTGTAGGTACTTGCTCCCTCTATATAGAAAACTTCCCAAATCGGTGCCTGTTGGTCCCCCATGATTCTCTTTTTCTTATGTTAGTTGAGAGCTGAGTTAATGAGATAGCCACCTGTCAGTGACCTCGCTGTGTGGTCTAATTCCTTCTGGCCCAGTAGTATTGACGGTCTTTAAATTATGTTGCTGTGTATGGTAAACCTCTGGCAAGCTTTAGAGTAATGTAGGGAAACCTGTTTGTTTGCATAAAACAAGTCTATTCTGAGTTACTAGCCTTATTAGCAAAGCATTGTGACTTAATAAAGATTTAAAATCTAATTTCTTTGAACATTTCTGAATTTAGATTTAATTGGATAAGTAATGGGGTACAAACCAATCCACCTATTCAAACCATGACTTGGTTAGAGCAAGCATTCTTGTGACAGGCCTCTACATGTACGTCCATTGCGCTTTAATCTGGTTGAAACAGCTTTACGTACCTTGTAGATCAACTTGTGTTATTATCACTATGTATCTTGCAGGCAAGAACTTGACTGGATTAAAGTCTTATAGACAAGATGAGTTGTATTAAACCAAAACTCCAGTAGACGGTCTTGTGCAGTTCAGACCATATAATATAAATATCTGTCCCTAGAATTCATGCTTATCGATCAATAGCCAAGTGAGTTTAGGGATGTTTTTGAACCGACGAGGCACCCCTGCACTACTTGATTAATGAAAGGTGATTGTGTCACGCTGAAAGTTTTTTTGTGCGGCTATGTTGTAATGCTGGATGAGCTGTGAATTTTATTGTTGTTCAGTCAGTGCTTTACTAGGTCAGGGGGTGTTTTACAAAGATCCTAAGTTGGTCTTAAAAATTATGGAAAGCCGTTAGCATCTTTGAAAGTGTTTTGTAAAAGTTATTTTAAAAGGCATTGAATGTTGATTCAAATTATTCATATTTTCTATTATCAAGGAGATTTCATGTTCTTGATGTGGAATTTATGAAAAGTCTATAATACTTGCATCTTTGCTTTGAATATATTTTATTTTAAGGCTTCAAGTGGCTCTCCATAATGTTTAGGTCCAATTTAGAGTTAAGTTTGACATAGGATCTTTGTGAAACACCCCCCAGGACACGTATAATGTAGGTAGCTGTCATATTTTGGCAATGATGAGGGTTGAACTGGTGTCAACACATTTTCTTTCTATTTCGATGTGGTGTTCATTGTCATATTTCAAAGTGCTTTTGTGATGATAATATTACTGCTATTGCCTTCTTGAGTTTCAGTAGAGAGATATCAGTTTATTTTCAAATATATGTATTTCAGATGGAGTGACATAATGGACGAGATTGTAGTCATTACCTCAAAGACATTTGAATGTAACTTTGCTGAATGTGTACTGTATTTTGAACTCCTATCTTTGGTAGCATTCACAAGCAGTGTACAAAGTGTGTATTTTGTACTGATGGAATATTGTGGAAAGTACTCTGAACTTATATATGGTAATCAATCTTGATTATATGCTAATCAATTTTGAAGTTTGGCTTTGATTTTAAACTTATTCAGAAAAGATTTGCAACACAAGGGAAATTTGAACACCTCCAAGAGAAAGCACAGATGCATCTTTCAAGTTTATGAATTATTGATATAGATTGATCGTTTGTTTAGGAATATTGAACTATAGATATACAGCTGTAGATAAATGATAGCTGCCCTGTTGAAATGTGAACTTTGGAGAACAAACTACTAAAGGTTGGAAGATCAAATAATATCAGCCCAAACACACCCGCCAGAAGAAAAAAAAATGTTAAAAATTATCACCCAGAGAAAAGTGCCCCTGTGCCATAACAAGATGGATATAGACAAATTGAGAATACTATTATGAAAAATAATGTCATACGAACATATTTATGTCTCCAGCCATGTGATGTCAAGCATGTTATCTCATTTTTCATAAATCATACACAAAGGTCCCGTCATAACCGCAAGTTTGTTGTGCTTATCATCAATCATTGAAGACCGAGAAGGTGAAAAGGTCAGATGCAACATTAAAAATAAAAATAATTTGCTTTCTTTGGAAGTATTTTCAAGAAAAAATTATTGTTTTGCAAAGTTGAGTGATTTATGGAAGTGACAAATATTTATTGAGGTAGAGTTGTGAAAAGTTCAAAGTCACTTCATATTTTCGCGATCTGGATTATGATGTCTAGAATATTGTATTATTACAATCTTGCTTCTGAATACAGCGAAATCCAGGAGGCCCTTGACTGGAACTTTTAGGAATAAAATGTTATTCTTGTGTGCAAATTGAGTAGATTCAAGAAAATATAACTTTTGTACAGTTTGCAGCAGCCTTATTTTATTTACTTTGCTTGTAAATATGGCGTGTACATTGACCATTTTGACACGGAGCATGATTGCAATGAAATGTACTAAAGTTTTGTTTATAAATGGAATATAATAATAACGACCTATCTCATTGACATGAATGTATGCTAGATATTTTGTCCTGTGTATATTTCCTGCTTATTTTTCCCCATTCTTTTTTTTTCTTCAATGACTATTTTGAGCTTCCGTTGAGATTTATGTTACAAAGTTTTCTTTGTACAATTCATGACAAAGATGACTTGTCTATTAAAAATTATTGTGGAAAATCTTAAGTCTTTGTGATGTTTTTTTCATTCACACTGTCAAATTCAGATTATCAAATTGTTGAATGAAACGGGGAGAGAATCTAACATGGCCCTTTAATGTAGAGAGTTATCATCAATTTCATAGCCCAATTACATCTTTCCAATTAGTAGTTACTCATCAAAAAAAATTATGATAGAGAAAATAATTCATCTTAAAGGTAGGCGTTACTACTGCAGCTAGAAGGGATTAGACCACACAGCAAGCCAACAAGGTCACTGTGACAGGTGGAGATAACTCAGCTCTCATTTAACATAAGAAAAAGAGGATCATGGGGGACCAACAGGCACCGATTTGGGAAGTTTTCTATATAGAGGGAGCAAGTAGCTACAAGTAGGACAGTGTGCCTTTAAGATACACAATCATTTGATTGTACTTTGATTTATGTTATGGGGCCTTGTAGGATTTTAAAAAAAGTGTTGATAGAAAGTATACAGCACCTGTAGCAAATACATTAAATCACTTAAGAATTATAAATCATTTAAACACACTTCACAACAAATCAATTATACCTTCATAAATAGTGTGAACAGCAAAAAGGTAATGGCGATGATGGCAAATAATAATGTTGATGATGATGATGACAAGTGGTGAAGATGATGATGATGATGATGACAAATGATGAAAATGTTAATAATGTTATTGATTGATTGATTGACTGATTCATTCAAATTTATTCCATATCAAAATGTTTGCACAATAAAGAACATAGTTGACAAAGTAAGTTCGAAGTTATGAAATGAAACGGGAACCTACTGGAAAGCATAGTTCTTTTTGTAGGTTCCCAATAATAAATACAATTAGAACATTATTTCCATAAATTAATTTAAAGTGTCTTAATAATCACAGTAATATAGATATAATATAATAACATATTTTCATATAAACCATTTTAAAGTGTCTAAGTAATCAAAATATACGAAAGAGAATGAAAATGGTGAAGATGATGATGTTGCTGCTGCTGTGGCTCCTGATGATGATGTTGAAGATTTTGATATCTTGTGTATCTGTACTTTTCATATGAACAGCTTTGACTTTAATCCCCTTAGAAATAAAATAGAACAGCTGGCATTAAATACATGTCATATCATGGATGGGTTAATTGATTAATACTTATAGAGCATCACGTTGATGCCCGAAGAATCAAAAGCGTTTTGAATTGATGCAAAATTTATTTCATTGCGAAGGGGAAGCCCTATCGATGAAATATAACAACTTCCCTCTTCAAAATATGTGTCGGGCCCGCTGTAGTCATCTCTCAAAAATGTTAATTTTCAGATCCAGATTTTCTGCCTTCAGCGGTCCTCCGTAGAGCGTCAAGATTCATGACGTCCGACATGCGAGACACAGCTAGCCACAAAGCATTTTACGCTTTTCCATGATATCTATATGATTGTTCAGCAAATTATTATTCATGTTTTTCAAGAGAAAATCTTTCCAGTATCCACATACCTATAATTTGTCGTGAATTTTCTTTGGGTGACTACTTAAAGGCATCGTTTAACAATATTAAATCTGAGATGCATGGCCCTACGTGTTATCCGTGTCTGTGATATGGTGCAATATTGAAGCCCTAAACAAAAATTGCGCTTCAAAATGATCATGAAGTACGTGCCTCAAAAAAGTAAAAATCTTTCAGTGACCAGTACTCATTCCCTCCAATAGACTGTAGTGTTATAAAACCCTTTAGGAAAACGAATTTTTAAATTCGATTTCTAATCATAAATATCTTGATAATAAGACAGGCGATCGGCTTCAAGTTGTAAAAATCATGGGGTTTCTGACTGACCTAAACATTTATAATTAGTGCAGCATGAGTTAAATCCAGAATTTGTTTACAGAATCTGAGACAAGGATACCCAATCCCTTTAGAGGATGACATGGAGAGAAAAAAAAATTCTTCTGCATTTTCTAGAGCAAGATGGTAAATTATACTTTCATTTATACTGTTTGTGTTTATATGTTGTTGAAGACTACCACCGAGGTGTGTTTTGAAAATTCTGTTACACAACTCTGATGAAATGACCTTTTCAATCAGTGGAAAAATTGCACTTATCCAAATTATCCAGGGCTTGCATTGTTATTGTTATATCAGAGCTTGAATATATCCTTTTAGGCCTATACCGATTTTGTCATTAGGTAAGTACTCGACGATCAAAGTCCTCTGTATGCAATTTCCTGCAGTGCCCGATACCATCTACCATGTATTACGTCTATGGTTTATCACTGGGATTATAACTAGTGATGCGCGCCCGCTCTCGATCGTGCATCCCTCTAGCTCTCTCGGCATCCACTACCAGTCCATTATAAAATGAATTGAACGAGCGGCGCCAATATACATGCATCAGGCATAAGTACGCATGCACTAGCTCAAATCACAAATTTAAGTTACTTCGGCATCGGAGTAAAGTACGTTGGCGGCGAGAGCATATTCTACTGCACGAAAACTCAGCTTTTTTGAAGTTTCGTCTGTTTTCAGCTCTACTTCAGGTAAGTGAAAATGACATTCATATTTAGTTCAATTGATAGAAATATTGGTAGTTTGTTTGGTCAGCTAATATCACTGTTGGTGCTCGCCTGGCGCTGGCTGGCTGGGCGAAGGCCGTTGAACTGCAGATCAAAACTCGCGCCGCTGCTGGCGACGTTGCCTGCTGGTGGGTACTGCATGCAGAATCGACATTCACAATGGTAGGGCCTACAATACATCTGGTACATAAAGCCTGTAAAATGCCCCGACTGGATTCTTTTCGAATAAATGTTGACACAATAACAATCTGAAACACAAACCATGATTGGGATGACAGGTGAAACCTTGGAAGATTAATGATGGAAGAGAGAGAGAGAGAGAGAGAGATGGTGAAAGAGAGAGAGAGAGAGAGAGAGATGGAGATCGAGAGGGAGATAGAGAAAAGAAGAGAAAAAAGAAAAGAGAGAGAGAGAGAAAGAGAAATGGGGAGGGAAAGATAGAGAGAGAGAGAGAATGACAATAATGGACATATTTTAATGAGATATAAATGTACTGTAGGGCTTATAGTGGTTAAGTGTGATGTCATCTAAAACAAATCTGAACTTCATTTTCCGAAAGAGCATAACAAATAATGATCAAATGTTGAAAACCAATTGAACATTGGCTGAGATATGACCATCCAAATAAATAGATTTCAATGGGAAATCACTGTTATTTTGCTCTGGTTTGTAATATTATGATTATATTATTTTGGTCTTTACCAGAAAGTGCTTGTTAAGCTAAGTGCCCTAATGCAAACGTGATATAAGTTAGGCGGGTAGCCACAGGAGTAGCTTGGTGGACTGGAGTAGGTCCTACCATGGTATATTCAAGGAAGCTATAGGCCTGGTCAAAAACCCCAAAGAGATGTGTTGTATGTTGTTGACTAGCAATCCAACATTCTTTGAAAATGAATTCAGTTTTGTAAGCAAGAAACACCATTGTGCATGTAATGTGTGTACTTTAATGAAGTCCTATAAGTCACTCTTAACAAGTACATTGTAGATCTATGGTCCTATAAAGCTAATGATGCATCCACTCTCCAATACCTGGTTTCTTTTCAATTCAAGACATTTCGTCCAATTATATCAAACGAATCCCAACTCAAGGCTGGCTATAAATACAGAAGTGCAAACTGTGTAGGCGGAATGCTCCATTTCTGTACGGAGGTGTTTTACAGCAGGCTGTTGGTCCATCTATTGTGATGTACGGGGCGATGCTTAAGGGTGAAGCAAACAAATGTTGACCGTGAAAAAGGTGAAATTTTTGCAAATCAAGAGCTGTTTGGGAAGTGGAAACAGGTCATTTTTACAGGGAAGGTAAAAGATTGTCATTTAGTATTGCATTTCATGGAGGCATCTTGCAATTTGTTTTTAAATGAGGTAGGCCTGCGTACCTACATGTATCTCTCAGTGTCTCAGAATACACATGTGCATATACATGTCTATGTAGATACATTATTTTAGGCTCCAGCAAAATTAAAAGTATATAGGAGCCAAGCTTGAATTGCAGCTGAAATGGTTAAAAAGACTCCTTTTATATGAAAAGGAGCTGCTAAAAGAAAGACAAACATTCTTGGTCGAGTATCACTTACAGGTAAAAGCTTTTTACTTTTTTTTCTGTTTGTACTTTTTTAAAACTTTTCTTTCTTTAATATATATATATATATTATTATTATTTTTTTTTTTTTTTTGGGGGGGGGGGTGGGGGTAAATTTGATATATTCAGTTTTAAAAAATGTACTCCATAATTATTGGTGTCTTAGTATCCAATATTAAAAACATTTTTCATAGATAGTTTAATAGTTAATGCAGTTTGTTGACAAAATAGGGCCTGGTGCATTTAGGCCTCTGAATTGTAACTTCAGATCCCCCTCCCCCTTGTTACCCCCCCCCCCCCCCCCCCCCTCCCAAGAAAAAAAAAATGCACACAAGATTTAATTCTGTTTCCCATGTGAAAACTACTGTATATCCATGAGGGAAACTAAAAGCTAAGTAACAGTTTAATCTTCTAAATATGATTTCTCTAAAAAAAATCAACAGGATAGATTCTCCAGGCAAAAATCTGCCCTGACTGACTGTCTGTGAATTCATTGTGCTTTATTTCCTCAATACTTTCCTCCATAATGTGCATAGTTCATGTCCTCTGACTAAGTATTAATGTCATTCAGGAGTGTCGTTGGTGTGTGCAAGCCACTTCAATGCTCACATTATAGTGCGAGAAGTGGCAGATTACAGTCTTTATGATCCGGGCCAACCATTGAAACCCATCCATGGGAAAACTCATCCGTAACCTCTCGTACAATGGGTGCTTTTGATAAGCGTTTTCTTCAGAACTTGATGATGTTGTTCTCGTTCGTGAATAGATTGTTTACAAGAAATCAAATTCCCAACCTCATTGGAATTTATCCTTGTTATGTTTTTTTTTTCAGGAGCTCCCAAACAGATGATTATTTCATAAAAGTTTTTATTGCCTAAATGGATTGAATTTGATAGTGCAGTATCTTACATTTTACATTTTTTCTGTTGGTGGTATGTGTGCCTCCCCTCACATCATTAATAACATTTTTTTTCTTTCTGCAGCACCATAAATTTCAACATATTTTTAGTACCAGTGTAGGATTTCCCCGTGAATGAAAAGTTCTTTGTAACAGCTTTTGGCATTGACTGACAATCATTGCCATGTACATTGTACATTGATGTGTAGTCTTGTGAAAGAAGTACAGTATGAGTGCATTATGTTTGTTCAATTTCACTAAAATAAGCAAGAATTATTATGATGAAGCCATTACTCCACCCAGTTTAGATCCAAAAAACCATTCAAAAGCTGACAACCTTTTATTCATGCACTGTGTTTTTATGGCCTTGTACACTTCTTTTTTGTGTGTTTGCATTGATGTACCGATTGTGATACAAATTTATAGTAATGAAGAGTCTTATTATTTCTTTTCATTCATGAGCCATCTAAGTAAAGATATAACCCCCCCTTTCAGACGACCAAAATTCATTGTACCACTAAACTAAAACGTATACAGTTTTCAAGTCTGAATGTCGTATAACGAAATATGGTACAAGTTTCGAAACAGAAAATCAATGAATGTAGTAAGGTCCCACTCTCGTCTAAACATGTCATCTGAAAACTGGGCGGGCCTAATGATTGGCCAGCTTTCATGTCGACTCACCTCTTCAAAACTGGTTTCTTTATTTACGTTTCTTTAATCGATGTTGTTATCCAGTGTATGCTCCTTAAAGTGAAGCTATACAACGCTTCTTTAGACGTTTCTTGAATGGAGTTTCTTTTGAACTTCATCTCGTGTGAATGGGCTAGTACATTAGATGACTCATAAAGTAAACACCTGAAGTCATTCATACCAAACTGACACCAAGGTGATGCTTTTTACAACCACATGATATTTACTCTATCCAACTCACAACCTATTCAACCTACCGTATATAACGGTGTATAAACCGCACTTTTTTGCCGCCGAAAAAATTTCAAAGTCGGGGGTGCGGTTTATACACGGTACACCAAAAAAAAAAAAAAAAAAAAAATTTTTTTTAAGTTTCAATTTATGCCCCTCCACCTGGCGCTATGCCTGGCAATGTCTCCCGGCTCGGTAATCGGTGTGTTGACTCACCACTCGGAAACTAGAACAACACTCAAATTTGTCTGTCATCTTGGTTTGAAAGTAATCTTTCTGATAGAACTCAATATGTAGTTTATAATAATAATTCCTCCAATTTTTTTTCTATTACATGGTGTACCACAAGGTTCTATCCTAGGTCCCTACTGTTTTTTAATTTACAGTACCGTAATGATCTTACACACAAAAAAAAAAAATCTCGGCAAAAAAAAAAAAAAAAAAAAAAAAAAAAAAAATTTAAGGGCGAAAAAGAGGGGTGCGGTTAATACACGAGGGCGGTTTATACAACGTTATTTACGGTACTCTTAAATGATTAAGGGCGCGTTCATGCTTGATTTTGAAGGTAGAATGAGCGATCTGAAACGCTCATCGTAAACGCTCATCGTGATCGCAGTTCCACGGTGTAGCTGTTCATGCTTACTTTTCTGGCTCATCCAGGCAATTCTCCTTGTGTGGCCTTGTGTGACCTTCACTGTGCATGCTACATAGACCCACTAGAGGTCAGTGCGTTGACCCCATTTAAACGCGTTTACAATTGTAAACGCATCTTTTTGTGAGTTTACGATCGGCGTTCGTGATCGCCGTTTTTCTGTGATTCTACAAAAGTGAGCATGAACGCAAGCGTGTTTTAAACTAAACACGTAACAGATGCCTGATTCTGGCCGTCAAAATCAAGCATGAACGCGCCCTAAGACCCACAGGGGCTCATATAAGGAAGGAGATTGACCACACTGTTTGAAAATTGGATTCGGAAGTTGCAATTGATACTCCTGTGCAGCACTGGCTGTGGTGCTGGGTATCTATGTGGGTTTTGTGTAATGGAGGACATTCATGTAAAGAAATCTGATGCCCAATTTATTGAAATTATGATGAATGACTGAACTGTCAAATGTAAATTGATGATTCATATCTAGGTACATTTACGGTAATGCTACGTTATGTGCATCGTGGTATGATTAAGGATAATCCAATGAAGGAAATACAAGCAAATTGTACTGGGGTGCACAATACAAAGTTTTTATCTGATGTGGATATTCCAAATAGCTCTAGAAATATCAAATAAAAGAGCTCTGGGGATGTTTCTTCAACTAGAATTGATTTAGATTTTGAAAATATATTTTTCTTATTTGATGAAACAGGTCCTAAAATCAAAATCAATCGTACATGTACATGTATGCCCTTAAAGGCGATCGGATCAATTTTAAGATCGATTTCAAGTCTTGATGAAACGCCCCTCTGGTATTAAAGAATTAAATACAGTGTATGTACATGTAGGAATCATGTACGAATGATTTTTTTCATGATTTATCAGCAATTTATCAAAAATATCTCTCAGAACAATGATTTTTGTCTTGCTAATATGGGACAATACAAATATGAGATGTAAATCATAACAGAAAACTAAACTGCTAGTCAATGCATGTCTCTGTGTGTAAAAATTTTGAGCACTACATGTATACATGTATGTATTCAATATAAAATCATTGTAAAATACAAAAATGCTTTATTTAGAAATTCCTCAAGGCAAGGCTTTTGCAGCTGAGTACGAATGCTTACAGTGACACTGGCAATGACACACTAGTCACAAGGCAGCTTGTATTCATTGTCATGATGGTGGTGGTGGCACTGTTGTGTTTATGAGTATCATTCAAATGAGAACTATTGATTTGTAGTTTAATCAGTGGGCGGCGGATATGAGAAGCAGCTGCTCAGTGATGGAATCGTAATAAAGTCATTGACAGTGACCGACTGACCGTTCGTTCAGTGGTGGTCACTGGTCAGTTTCCAAGAATTTGTATAGGCGCCTTAGGCGGTAGGCCTATTGATTGGTTTACATGTAGCTAGTGCTCTATCGGATACAAATGTTCTGTGTTGTGTACTGGTAGGTGTTTCAAGAAAGGAAAATGTCAGATATTCTGATTGATGGTCTATAGTTGATTTATCAAACATTGTAACTATCATTTGATTATTCATACATGTAGCCTACATGTAAAGTTACATGTTTGTAGGCTTACAAATACTAGGGTTTTAGTGATGTAATTTATTTTGGACTGTCATAATTGAGAGGATTTGTTTCCCCTACATAATCAATATTATTTAAGCCTACATTACATGGAGATAATGATGCATTATGTAATTCATACATATAAATCAGTATTGATATTTTAATATTATAATGCAAATGTACATTGGTACTGGCTACATGTACATGCACAGTGTACAAAGCTGTATGTCTGAAAAGGCTTATCTAGAAGCCTCCAAATAAAGTTCATTGGTTTATATGAAGGACAGCAATATTTAATTCAGTATTCCAGGGTACTTGCGGTTGAAGGCCTGCAGGTGTACATGTATTACAAAAACTGTTTAATTATGTATTAATGATAAAACCTTGAACTTATCAAAGTAGCTTTGCCTATTATTATGTGGGCTCAGCATATATCCATCAACTGGCATGCACAGTGGTCAGCTACAACTGCAACTGTAGGCTGGATTTAGGCTCATTATACCTGGATCATTAGATTTAGGCTAGATGGAATCGTAGATAAGCAGAATTCTTTAGTGAGAAATTGCTCTATATGATATCATAAATTGTTTGTGGTTGGCAGTTGGCCTATTTGAAATGGCTTTTCAACTTCAAAATGGAGCAATCTTTAAAGATTTAGAAATGCATTTTGTTGTTGGTATATTTATATGGGCTTTACAGTTACAAAAGGATACAAAGTTTAAATTTTCAATTGAAGTAACATTACTACAGTACATTATTAACTACAATATTTGCAGGCCTAAGGTTAATCATCTTGCCAAGCAACTCAAAAGGATTTGTAAAGTTCCACTCACATGTATACATGTTCTTGGCATACTCTAGTATTTATGCCTATACATGTACAATACTTGTAATAAATGCATGTAAACTGTCTTTCTCTTACAATAAATGTCATGGCCATCCATATTTGAGGTGTGGGGGGGGGGGGGGGGCAACCTGCAAGTGTTTTATGGTTTCTCATCATGATTTAATGGGTCACAACCTGCTACAACTAAAATCATCTCCCTAAAGACAAAAGGGCATAAGTTCTTTGCTAAATGCCTGTGAGTTGATGCCCGTCTAACTCCCAAAAGATGATTTGATTTGATTTTTTGTTAACTCGAAGTTGATGACTCAAGGATGCTCATTATTTATTGTCACAATCACAAACCACCAGGGTGGTTTTTCCGCCCCTTGGGGGAGGTTCCTCGTTGACTGGGGGACTGAAAAGGGGAAGGCATGGATTGGGGTCAAACGGGGAGCAGAGGGGTGAAAGGGTTACCCATCTTGTAGGCTAATTGCTGGATTCGGAGCAGCTGGAAGGTCAAAGGTCATAGAGGAAAAAGATGGTAACATTTGTTGCAGATTTTGGTTTTGATTTATTCAGATCTGTTTCGTAAAATGGAATAACCACACATGTAAGGTACTGTATAGCCTTTAAAAAAATAAAAAAATTGATCCAGTAAATTTTATAACAGTAGTTATTCATCGGGTATATTTCATTACAAATATGAATGGGCCAAAATTTACTACCAAGATGTGAGCATGATATGGAAATGATTCTGGCTTATGAAAAGCAATAATTTTCCAAATTTGTTTCTCTTTTTTTTCCTTCTCATTTTGTTTCACTCAAATTTCAGTTTTCTCTTCAAGTTGTGCCTTTGTATTAATTTTTTTTTTTTAGCCTACAACTGACAAGGGCTATGTGAACATGATTAACAGTCCTTCTAGATGTAGGGTTACACTTTGTAAAGCTAAATTATTAAATTATAGCATACATTTATATACCTCACTTAAGTAATCCAGCCATCTGATTGGTCGAATATGCATTCATAAACTTCAACTGTTCCTGTAAAATTCCCGGTAACCATGCTTAAAACATTTAATATTTTTAATAACCATGGTTATTAAAAAAATAGGTCAGTCTCCATGGTTACCCCATAGGTTTACATGTTAAAAAATGGTTTGAGCGATGGAGGATACCGTAAGTGTGCGAATAATTGGTCGGTAATTTCAATACAATTGAATCTCGATCGATCTTACCGACAATTTTATCTTGCATTGTTGACATGAAGACGAAAATAAACTTCCAAAAACAAAAAAACAACATCTGCCGATAGATCTTGATCTAAGTTCGTGCCAATATGCATTGCAAAAGTAAAAGAAGAGTCCGTATATGGAGCTTTTGCGAAGCATTCATCACACGCGAAGCCGGTTTCAATCCATTTTAATGTATATATCGTACAAAACTGCCAAGCATGTTAATAGCGCGCGATGGCCGAGAGGTCTGAGGCGCTGACTTTAGAGACATCACCTTTTGTACTAGTGCTGTAGTCAAACGTTTAACCGTCCGGTATCCGACCGCCCATGGCGGATTCCGTTTTCAATTGGATGGTTTTGTTTACCCGTTTTTTTTTTTTTTTTTTTTTTTTTTTTTTTAAGTTTCGATTTATGCCCCTTCACCTGGCACTATGTCTGGCAATGTCTCCCAGCGTGTTGACTCACCACTCCGAAACTAGAACAATTAACACTCCAATTTGTCTGTCATCTTGGTTTGACAGTAATCTTTGTAATAGATCTCAATATGTAGTTTATAATAATAATTCATCCAACTTTTACACACGGCGTACCACAAGGTTCTATCCTATATGTCCTCTACTGTTTTTAATTTACATTAATGATCTTACACATTCTTCTAAAAACGACATTGTTACTATTATTTGTGACAAGTTCACAAGCACAAATCGGCGCCTTCAAATGCACCTCGCAGTTAAATGAAAGTCCTTCCCGCTTTTTCACACGGACCTGACAGAATCGGTAAAAAAAAAATTATTTAAAAAAATTATTATTAAAAAAAAAAAAAAAAAAAACAATTTTGTTTTTTGTTTTTTGTTTTTGTTTTTGTTTTTTGTTTTTTTGTTTTTTGTTTTTTAATCGTTTAACCGAAAACCGTCCGGTTTTGACTGGCGGTTAAACGGAATTGGAGATATCCGTGATGTTACAGCACTATTTTGTACGCAAGAGTTCGAATCTCATCTTCGACCAAAAAAAAAAGTATTTTTTATTTTTTATTTTTTAGTCTATTTTTTTTCGGCATATAAAAGTATTAATGACTGCTTTAATATTCAAGAAATAGTTGTTTTTATACGCTCTCGGGAAGGTTACAATTGGGCTATTCCCCTCGGCACGCCTCGGGTAATAGCACAATTCTAACCTTCCCTTGAGCGTATAAAAACAACTATTTCTCTCAAAGCAGTCATTAATACTATACTGTGACATAGATTTGTTAGAATGATAGGCGTGTCAGCTCATTCAACTTTGATTGTGTCCTGTTCATTGATTCCTCCTGTTGAACCTGTCACCAAAGCACACGTCTTTAAACCATAGCATTACCAAAGCAATCAATTTAATACCTGCATTGTATTCTAATCAATAAAAGAGACAACTAGGAAATGGAATGTCAATCAGATAGCATTCTATGCCCCTCTGTTTGCCTTTTCTTTACCTTAAATTCTTCCATTGATGAGGTTTGTCAATATTAGGTAAATCAATACAATAGGCCTACATTGTATTCCAAACCATGCTTCCCATTTATCTTGAAGAGTTTATGTCTAAAAAGATAGCCCCTCACTAACTTTTACTTCAGGGGGGGGGGGGGGGGGTGTCACTTAAAAGATATTTCTAAATTTAGAGGTTTTTGATTTTGCAAATAGTTTGAGTCATTCTAAATGTGCCCTTGGACCCTATGACAGCCCTACCTCCATCAAATGTCATTCTAAAATTATTGTCTGCTTGGCCATGCACCAGCTAAATTTCCTTGAATATGTACTGTACATATACATGTACGTGCAATGGAAATTAAAACAGAAACATTCAAAAGTATGTTTTATTTTGAAGGCTACATTGAAGGAACAAGAGTGGATTGTTATTAAACATGTATACATACAAATATAATATTTGGTTGAGCTCAACCTTCAAAAGTACAGAATTCAAATTTATGTATTTTCCTAGACATACAGTCTACTCTAGAGTTGCAGGTGTATGACTTTTCATGAAGTACATGTCAAAATTCCTTCCTAGCTCCTTTTTATTCTTAATAAATCATACTGTCTACAGTGTACATGTAACTCTAGACTTTTGTAATTTTTTTTTTAACTTCGTCTCACACCTTTTGTATCCGTAGAAAATTTGTACTTTCAGCCACATACCATTAGCTGCAGGGAGCCCCAATAGGCCAACAAGCCTTCACACATACACTTCAATTTCCTCTTGAAGGCCGAATTACCTCATTAATTTATGCACCTTTTTTTTAAGCGAAGGCCTACATGGGGGTACAGTCACAGTAGGCCTGTCCTCATCAGATATTCAGGAAATATCAGGCTAAATTGCACCCGTCCGAGCTAGTATGTGATGAGCGTATCGCTCTGGTGAAGGAGCAATTTCAAGCTTCAAGAAAATATCCAGAGTCTTAAAATAGTGGGTTATTTTGCAACTTTGGTCTGATGAAGACAGGTCTAGTTACATGTAAATGGCAGACATGTACATGTAAACTGTTTCTTCTTTTAAACTGTTTTCAAGTGGTGCTGGTGCAACCTCTTCATTGTAGCTTTGTTTAATTCATGGCTTCTTTGTTTACTCACATGTACCTCTCATCATTCATGCTAGAATTCATTTTATTGTAAAATGTGTTATCTATGAATTCTAAGTTTAGAAACTAAACATGTATGTTGGTGAAATATAAATCGGTTGGAAGTTGATTGTAACAATCTATTTATGACAGAGACTAATAATTCCTACTTAAAAAAAAATCAAAAGTTTGATTATCTGTAACTAAAGTGCAGGTATTCCAAGGCAAAATTTAATGGAGCCTTGGAGATGTGTTATAGAATCGTGAAAAATGAAGGAAATTCAAATAAGTTTTCCCTTCAATTACGTAGGTCTATGCTTTCTCCTAGTTGTTTAGAACAAGGGGTCGTTCTTTTCCATGGATACAATATCCCATGAAGTTGCCCTTGAATCTCTATTATTATGGACAACCATTACCTACTGTTACCTACTGTTTGTTAGGGATTAGCAACATGACATTTATAGCTACTTTTTTCTACAGGAAGGTCATGGCTGATATGGAGGACCTCCCAAGATGGCTGATATTGCCTTTTTATTGGTTTAAAAATAAATGAATTGACATTTTTCCTATCCTGTTTCTTCTACCAAGTTCTAGTTCTATATAAATAATGGAAACATGATTCAATAGATTTGCCTGTCACAATGTGAGGACCATATACTGGATATGGGTTGCAGGCCTACATGTACATGTACTTGTACAATGTACATCAGGCATACAATCCATACATGTTTGCCTGCAATACATGCAAGTGCTTTTACCAAATGCTTGCGATATATTGGGAAACATGCGCTCGGCAAGTGTAGACCTATATTTTGCGAGCATGTAGTAGGCTATGTTATTGGAAAGGATGAAGTTCTGTGGGTTATTGTATGGCTTTGCTGTTTTTTTGTCTGTACAAAAAGCCCCTCCGGTCCTCCACCTCTCCCTCTCCCTCTCCTCTGTCTGTCTGTCTGTCTCGCTCTCACTCTCGCTTTCACTCACTTTCACTCTCTCTCTCTCTCACTCTCTCTCTCTCACTCACTTTTTCTCTCTCTCTCTCTCACTTTTTCTCTCTCTCTCTCTCACTCTCTCTGTCTTTCTGTTTCTTTCCCCTTGCTCATCCCTTCCATTTCTCTTCTCCTTCTTGCCATCTCATCTGGCACAAAAAAAGAATACACAATCAAATGCAATTGTGACTTTTCCATGCCTTTTCATGCAAAACATCAAAGAGGCACAACTGGGTAGATGAGTTAGAATAGGACTTCAAAAGTCCTTCAATTGTTTGCCAAGTGATTGCTACCATACCTTGCTAAATAGAGGAATTAAACCCAAGTATTGGGCATCTAGAATGGCCATTGTTTGGTTTGGGGAGGGGTAGATTGGAGGATAGAAGGCTCGGAGGCAGAGGAGGGTGTGTGATTTGTGCATTGTTATTTTGCGGGTTCAATTTGGGTAGGAACCATGGTGTTGAGGGTGCGTAAACAATGCAAATTGACACTGAAAGGGAAAACTAAGATTTTCATCATTCCATTGGCTTCTTCGTGGTATCTTACATGTATATGCTGAAGTCCCAAGGCCTATATTGGCATGGTCATGTAGCTTGTAGCTCTTATTACTAATACTAATAGCAGCAAGCAAGGATAGGCCAGAATGTCTTTCATGAATTTTAACATCACTTTTATCTTATTTTACAAAAAAATGTCCAATCTCACAGCATATGACAGGAATATATATTTTTTTAATCTCAAGGGTTTTGTTTGTTTGGAGGCTTTGCAGCCCATGCATGACTGTTCATCTCAGTTTCTTCTTCTAGATTTTGATTAAGCTGACAATTAAGTTCATGATAAATAATGGTTGTTCGTGGATTGGGAGCCTGGGAGGGGGAGGTATGGCTTCCAATGTAGTAAATTATGTGTAAATCACTGACATTTATAAGGATGAAGATCAGTATGGATGTCAGCAGACAGAGTAGAGTTCTGCAAAGTGTAATCATCTACCCCTCTTATTAGGGGCAATCAAAATATGCTTATGATAAAACAATATTCAACAGTATCAGGTTTTGAATTATTGTATGTAGGCCTAGGTTGTTTTCAAATAGAATGAACCTTGGCATACTGCCTGACATAATAGATCAAAAATAAATGGCTTCATTCCAGAAGTTCTATTTTCATACTAGTCAAGCGGAGGTTCCCATTTTTCCTGCCAATAGATCATAAAAACTGAACCTACCTGTAATGAAATCAAATTTTAATTTCATAGTATCAGGGCCTCATCCTTGGTCTACATTTTCAGACTGCAGCCGCTATATGAAAGAAATCAACAATCAAAGCTCGGGGATCCCACATTTCTTCAACTTGACTCAAGAAATGTCGGGGGTGTACCGAAATTCCATCCCTGGAACTAATTTGAGTCGCTGATGGATGCCCCGTAAAGGGTCTCCTTAACGTAATAGGGATCAGCCACCAGGCTCGTCTTCGATGAAACATGGCGGCAGGCAGGCAGGTAGGGGCGCAGCTAGGGATGACCCGGCAAATTGGAAGATTGGATGATGGGCTCCTTCGATCCATTAGGGGGAATTGGAAGAATTATCTCTAACCCGGGTAGAATGAAATGAAATTGAATTGGGGAGAGCAAACATGGTTATGTTACATGTGGGACTACACAATGCAACTAGGAGATGGGGAAACACAGATCATGAGACTGTAGCCCACACCTGTGTACATGAAGCATATTGTAGACAATTTTGCGGTATGCTTTTATCTACACTAAAAGGGGAGTCCTATTTAACTTTAAAAAAAATTGAAATTGTATTCTTCTACATCAGTATGGTAAAATATGAGGAGCGAAATTTGTTTTGTTGGAATGGCAGTTATACCCACATGTTTGCATCTTACAAAATCTATTTCAATTTCGATAAATTAATTGAGTGATTGATCAATTAATTATTTGAATTTGTAGGATTCTAGTATATTCCAGCAACATTGCAACTTTTGCCATATTGCAAGTTTTAACCTAACATTTTATCGGGGATTACAGTAGATGATATGATTTAAACAGTTAATGTGATGCTTTTTCTCTGAAACTAAATTGTCCCATAAACAAAGTTTATATGTACAGATGTATTAAGTGTCTATCTCCCACATTTGGAGCTGAATTTAAAGGGGCATGTTCCCCGTATTCCAGAGGGCGTTCAAAATACGTACCCGCTGGCGGACGGTGCTAGCTGCCTATTGACACCAACAGAATATGGCCCTTATGCAGATGGGATGTTCCGAATGCCCGCACAATGCCGATTATCGCATACATGTGCCGAAGTCATACCAATCGCAGTTCGGCTCTAAGATTCGGCTGCTGTTTCCACCCACTTTCGTGACGTCACTATCGGCAGCTATCAGCTGGCTTGGTGAAGGCAGGCCAGGTCGCGCGTACTTTGATTGACAGCTGTATGCAAATTAGAATTCGATCTTCGGAGCCAAGATGGCGATGACTAGAGCAGCGATAACTACAATGGCGGGAACGTGCCCCTTTAAGTATTGGAGGGGGCAATTATTTTGTAGCCCTTCCCACCAATTTGGATTATTTGCAACTCTGTAATTTGTTTGTGGTGTGGTTTAATCTGAACATCGTAAACTGAAAAACTCTTTGTAAACTCCTGTACAGAGGTCATCTTGACTGCTCTCTCTCTCTTTCATTTTCCTTATCCACAAAAGACCTCATTTCAGATATCCTCTGCAGTCAAATTACCATCAGGCAGCCATTAAAGTTAAAAAATAATCACTCACATTTACAGAATGCAGATGTCAAAACATAAATAAAACAACCTGGGACCCGTTTCACAAAGCCTTTTTTCAATGACAAATGACTAAAATCAGTGGCAAATCTGCTGATAACCAATCAGAAGCGAGGATTTCAGTAGCTTATAACAAAGACTGTCATTTGTCATTGATGACAAGTTTTGTGAAACGGGTCCCAGACCAACAATAACAGGGATTTCAAGTGGCTATGGTGAAACCTTGGAACGAAAGATGAATAAAAAACGGTCTACTTCTACTGGTCCCCACCTGCCGCCAAAACCCACAAAATGTCATGAGCCGGTCATGCAAGCCTGATTCTTTTATCCAAGCCGATACGCATGCAGGGGCGAAGGGACAAAGCACATCATCGCTAACTGATTTACGCTACTGAGCGATTTCTGCTGTACCGTAGCATCTTTATAAAGACCAGACTACATGGCAATGGTATGCCATAGAAGGGGGGAAAAGGAAGTGAACTTAGTGAAGGTATTTGCAGTAACTTGATTGAATTATCAATCATTTCTGACCTCTTAATTTCTGGTCTTATTTAATGTCAAAGTAAAGATTGTTTTCAATTTTCACCACCACTATACAGGTCAATTGTGCCTGGAAAAGATTTGAAATTGATCATAAAATTTATAGAAAATCATAAGTTGAAGTGCAATGTTGTAATTATCACTGACACCCCCCCCCCCCCCTCCTCCCTCTTTGCCACTTTTCTGGGCAAGTAGGCCGACATGTCCATTTACACTGTAGCTGCATTTACACTTCAAGCAAAAACTGTTGCTTTTTCTCATACCAATCTTTCAACTTCCTGTAGCAGTAGCAGCCTTCTTGCAAACACTATAGGTCGATGAAATGTACATATGTTGTCCTTTTCAAACACTTTTATCACGTATTTGGTGTTGTAAATGTTCAAATAAACAGTATGTGAAATACTGTCATAGGCATGCCCTGTTTGCACCCAGTTGGAGATTTTTCGAACAAGCCAACAAGGTTTTATTGACATTAATGACTAACGCCAATGTTTTGCTCTTAGCAGAATACACAATGTTCGATTGTCACCTCTTATGAGTGGGTGGTTATGCGTACCTGGGCCTAAAAAACGGCGGTAATTTCCAAACAGACTTCAGTCACGATTCTCCGCCTTCTTTTTATTCAAGCTTTTGTACAGTAATTTTTTTCAGACTGAGGCTTGACAGCAGACCTGTGCAAGATAGTCCTTCCTAGAGTGAATTTTAATATTTCTATTTTAAAATGAAAGATATGTAGGCCAGCTTTTTGTTGTTATTGTTGTTGTTGTTTGCTACATTAATTAACTGGAACCCCATAAAACACAAACGAACAAACAAATACGAAAGGCAAAAAAGAAAAGAAAAAAGAAAGAAACAAACATCTAAGCAAAGTCAGAATTTTCCCTTTAACATAAGACCCCCAAATATGCAAAGGGGGAATAGATACTTTCCCACTAGGGATTCGAACAACTGAAGTTTATTTAAAAATCAACAGACAGTCCTATTTAAGAATCAACAGTAAATGATTTAAGAATTGTTTGTTTGTTCCTGGAAAGAAAATGAGGAAAATAGCTTATACTATTTGGACTACCTCGGTTTCAAGCAAGGAATTGACAAGCCCAACAAGGGAAACCAATTAGCAGAAAGGCTGGGTCCAAGAAAAACCTAATAGAAAACAGGGTCTACTTTAATAGAATTGGTGATGAATAGCAGGGTGATGTTCTATGAAGAGATTTATTTCCTTTCCTTGATATCAATCCAAAGTTCTATACCCCAATTTCTCCTCCTATATACATGTACATTCCAACCCTGTTTTTTATGGCTATCCTATGTAATATTAGGGTGATGGAAGGGACCATGTAGATTTTAAATTTAAAGTCTCAAATTGTATGCATATCTATTATTAAAACTAAGGTTACTTTAAATGACCCAATAGCTGTCCTTAGGCATGCATGGACATGCCCATCATAGCAACAACTACAGGTTGTATACCAAAAGAAAAAGGAAATATATGGATGATGGACCTGTGTTTATGAATATAGGCCTTACCTGACAAGAGAGGTGAATATTGCATTTTACCAAGTTTTTTTGCAAGTTGCAAGAAACATCTAAAGATTGAAATAAATATTGTTTCTGTGGATTTTATTAAAATTTATATTGTATCTTTATAGTCAGTAGGTAATTTTCTGTTTACTGGTATTGTCTTGAGCTTTTCAAAACGCCCTCCTTTATTACTTACTCTCTTGTATCCACCTTCTCTCTCTATCTCTCTTTCACTGTCTCTCTCTCACTCGCTCTCTCTCTCTCTAATCTCTCTCTTTCTCTCTACACCCCTCTCTCTCTCTCTCTACACCCCTCTCTCCTTTCTTTTTCTCCAAACCGAAGTATCGTTCTTTATGGTGCCTACCCTTTAATCTCTTTCTTATTGTAATTTGACATGATTGCACCGACAATCGAGTTTCAGAGATTTGGAAATATAACACCTTTCCCACCCTGTAATACAGAAAATAATCTTCATTAAGTTTATGTAGTAGGATGAAACAAATGGGGTCCCTTCATGTACTAACACATTTATTTAAAAAGTCGCATATAGTTTTTCTCTTATCTTTGGACACATCTCGCTCAATCTTGAAAAGTACATCATAATCTGAATTTCCCATAAAAGGATATTGAACTGCAAATAAACTTCATGTCAAAGCTTCATGAAAACAGAAGACCATTGATAGATACAAGAGATATCTATAATAGTAATACGCTAAGGCTTCGCGGGGGGCGCGACGTCTCCGCCGGCCTTTGTATTCTATTGTTTTTTAATGAGATCGCCGACCCAAGTTGGTGCAGCTATCTCCTCCTGAACCCTCCCCTCGGGGTACCGGTGACCGGTGCCGTCGTCCGCGGGAGAGTCTACTCTAGCGAATTGGCTATACTCCGCCCGAGGTCCTCCTCCGTGTCGACGTCCAGGGCGAAAACAGACGCGACATGCATAATGCAGGATATGCGTGACGACAGAGATACCTCATGGATATTCAACATAACATCCGTAGACACACGACCGATGACTATCCACTCACATTAACAGCCTTTTCACACACAGCTAAAATTCATCGTATCTAGTGATGATTAGAATCATCGTAAAGTTTTAAACATGTTTATAGACAAAATTTCCCAGTGTGAACATCGTTTATACGATGTTGGGATAGATACGAAGTCGCGATCCATACGCCCCTAAAAGCAGGCTGCAGATACGAAGTTCGTATCTAGTGAGCTTGACATTTTGTGTGTGAAAGGTTATTCATGTTTAAACGTGTTTCAGACGTGTTTAAACTGAATGGAGCGTGCGCTTTGATTGATGTGACATGACCTTCAATGCGCAATGGCACTACTGCGCATTTTACGAGCAGTAGTTAATCACGAAACTATTAACGATCGCACCAAAATTTCTGTGTGTGAAAGGCTCGTGATTAGTTTAAACACGTTCGAAACACGTTTAAACTAGTCATGTTTATAGAATTTTAGCTGTGTGTGAAAAGGCTGCTAGTTGCGTATTAAATGCACGCTGAATGGGTATGACTTACCCCGTGTTAGGTATCTTTCTATAGGATGTGCTTTGTACTAGCTGCACTGCACAAGCGGTACCTGCACAAGCGAGATACACTGGGCTAATTCCCGTCGACGTCCAAACTTAGAGACCTATTTCCATCATGATTGCCGCGATTTTTATATAGTTTTCGTGAATGGAGGTATGAAATCAAAGCTTATTTTGTGATTATTACGGCCATGTATACTCAATTTTGATTATCATTTTCTAAAGGAAAGTTTTCACAAGAAAACCAATGGACTGACAGTTCAGTCGCACTGAGCTGCTTTCATTCAACACACAGTGCAGCTGCGCTGCTCGGGAAGCTCCAACACAGGCACCGCGGCGCCGGTGTTCGAGCTTGCTGGAGTTACGCTGAAGTGTGTGTGCTGAAGCTGAGCTCGAGTCGAAGAGATTTGACACTTTGCATCATTATTGCCGCGATTTCAATATAGTTTCGTGAATAGATTTACGAAACCTGAGCTTAGAATTAGTAAAAGTATTACTAATGTCTACGTTTTTAAACGACTGTCTGATTTTCTTATGAAAATTTTACTTAGAAAAATGATTATCGAAATAAATGGTCAGAAATAATCACAATCTAACACAGTTAGGGTCTATTATTATGTTACAGTTCTTGCATCAATTCAATGCATGAAAACTTAGTTATTGAACTAGAAATTTTTTTTTTTTAAATAGGCAATTATGAAGTAGGATGTAGGAAGCCTCAAACCTTAGCCTACTAAACAAATCTCAACAAAGTGTAGGCCTATCCTTTTATGAATTAATGAAAAAGTAGCCCCAGAAAAAAGAGCCCCCGAAAGTTGAAAAAGTAGCCCCCGAAAATTTTCCGAAAATTTGAAATGGAGCCCCAGAAATGAAAAAAAAATAATTTTTTGCCTGCGCCTCCCTCTAGAATCCCGCGGGTTTCCGCGGGTTTCCGCGGGTCCTGAGTTGAGTGTATATATAATATAGGCGTGGGGTCCATGGGTTTCAAGGGGTCATAAACCCCCAAAAGCTCAGGGGGTTACGTTCTTCAAAGTGGTGGGGGGGGGGGGGGGGGAGAGATCAGATCGCAGCGAGTTGAGTGTATATATAATATAGGCGTGGGGTCCACGGGTTTCAAGGGGCCATAAACCCCCGAAAGCTTGGGGGTTTTAGGCGTTTAATTAGGGTCAGATGAGCATTTTTTTAATACTTTATTTGTGACACCTGCGGGTCACTAATTGGCGTGGGTCAATACGTAGAGTTGCGTAGTGTTGTGTACCACCTACGCTGGCCTACGTTACTATATGCTGAGGGATGGAAAGGGGTACGCAAGATGAACAAAAACAATTCAACATGTTTAATTTTTTTCGCGTACTTTAGGCATAGAAACTTGACACAGAAAGTACGTCTTTTTACGCAACACTACGCTACCCTACGCCAGATCGACAAAGCAGTAAAAGCTTTCAACACAGTAAGCAACCATAAGCAAACCCGTACGCCAGCCTACGCATAACCTACGCAGGGACTTTTTTCCCATTAATACGCAGCCTAATTTCTGCGTAGTCGGTACGCCACTCTACAGAACTCTACGCAGTTCCAGTGGCTTAAAGAATAACTACCGGTACAGTTGGATTTTTTAAAAAAATTTAATATAAGGCCAAATTAAAAAAAAAACATGCTTATAGCATCCTGTTTTTTAGAAAAATGGGAGGAGGCCCTTTTTTTTTTTTTTTCTTCTTTCAAAATGGCCGCTCCGTACATTTTCCCTGACATTCAGGCTATTTTTCAAGATGGCGGCCGAGATTTTTTTTTTTTTTTTTTTAAATCAGAAATACATTTTAGCAGTGCTTTTCATGTTTTTTTTCTTTCAAAAAAAAAAAAAAAAAAAAAAAAAAAAAAAATAGGAGGCGGCCCCTAAAAAAAAAAAAAAAAAAAAAATTCAAAAAATTTCAAAAAAAAAAGAAAGGAGGCGGCCCCCAAAAAGGAAGCGGGCGGGGACGCTAAACATGTATATTTTTTAATGGCCTGAATGGCAAATAAAGTTCTTGGTGGTTTTAATTTAGACAGTCTCTATATATCTATTTACACCCCCCGCCCCCCTCTAGAATCCCGCGGATTTCCGCGGGTCCAGCTAGTATAGGCAATAAAAGTAATAAAACTGCTTCTAAATGGCTTCCTCTATACAAGGGCATTTTCAATTTTCTATGAAAGAAAGCAATTCATTGCACCATGGCCAAACATGCAATTCTATAACAATTATTACCATTTATGAATTTTGATAGTTCTAAAGAAAACTGAGGCAGCAGCTACTTCTTCTCATATTTTCTGTAGTACTATTCTTTTTTTCTTTTTTTACAATCTCTCTTCAAAGGGGACCTTTTATAGTGAACAATATTCATTTAAATGGTTAACAATTACAGAGAATATAGGGATAAAAAGTCCTTAATATTAAATAATCAAGGCCCAAATGGAGGTTAGGCTCTTAACTTTTGTGCATGGAAATTGTGAGTGCATCTACCAGTGTCATGATTGCACTACATGTAGACATTGGTGCTGTAGAAATTCCTGGATTGGAGTGAATCAGATTGGTCCCAGTACAGCCCCCCACCCCCATCGGTGATTGTCCTTACCAAAAAAGTGTTAAACTGTGAAGTGTCTGCCTACTTTCTTGTAGAATATCCAATCTCTTTTCCTCTCATTTTGTTTGTATATTTCTCAATATCATTATTTTCCTCTCACCCTTCTCAGCCCTTCGTCAACCCAGTCTGGAGGCACAGACCCTCATTTGACACTTGATAACAATTTCATAAAGTCTTGAGCAGAGCCTAGCTGGCTCTGACAGTCTCTGGCTGTGTTAGTAGCAGCTCAAGCAGACGTGTGCAGTTGAGTCTTAGTTCAGACACAATGTTACACACTATAACTGACAAGGGTTTGTGCTAGCAAACTACATATACATTCAACCCTCTTCCCACTTCAAAGTAGAACCCACCCTTTCCCCAGTGGTTCTTGAAAGGTACTTTTTATCACTTGAACTTTGAGGTGAAAGACAGGGGTCATGCGAGGTCACCAAGCTCATACTCTTGACACTGTGTAATGACAAACACATGTACCAACTTAGGTTTCGGTTTAAACTAGGCCTGTTGTCATCAGCTCGAGATTGCCAAAGAGCCCGCAACTTCTGATGTGGGACATAATCCTGAAGTTACAAATCGCGTCATCATTAGCTCGAGACTTGACCTCAAAACTTGAAACTCAAGCTCAAGAAATTAGCTCGATATACATGTATTTTGCTAGCGCATACTGTGAGTCTCCAGGCTGGTGAAGACGCACCGGACAAAACGCGGGATATTTTGCAAACTAGTCAAAGATATCTTGGGATGATTATCTCGACCAAATATCTTGCTAATTGCAACTTTGGGGTGATGGAGACGCAAATTAACTGGATAATTGGCGATCAGGATGGTTTAAATAGCAGGATATTTGGCAATCTCGAGCTGATGAGGACAGGCCTACTGTTCATGAATATAAGGACCTGGGGGCGAAATACGGCAGACTGTGTGTAAATAAATCTTTATATAATTGGGGAGTAATAATGTATCAAGGCTTGGCGACAGGGAGGGTCTCTGCAGGCATATCTTTTGTATACAGTGTATTTCGTAACTGAATCCAGAAAGTCTGTTATGATTTCAAACCACGTTTCTGATGATGTTCAATGTAGCCTGCGTCCTTGTTGACTTGAAAGAAACTTTCATTAAAGGTTAAATTATGAATTTATTTAGAAATTTGAGTTATGTATTGTAGATTGAGGAGTGTGAATCCTTTGTATTTAGATCACTGTATATTAATACAGCATCCACAATTCATTCCATTGATTCAATCCAATCAATGAATCTTTGTTTTTATGAAGTTGGTGAACTCGATGGTCTATATCTGCACTATTATCCAACTTTGCATAATTGTCCGCCCAGTTTGAAGGCCTGTGATAATGCCCTTACACCTTATAATCACGGTCCATGTTGTAATAATCCCCTTTCTTCATTTTTCTACACTCTTTGCTCAAACATGGACCCAACCTTCCACATCTCAATTTCACCTCTGTGAATATCCTGTTCCCTTTGAAGACCCCCATCACACCCCTTGAATACCCTCATCACACCCCCTGAATACCCTATGTTCCAATGAATGAAGGGCCAATCGCACCCCCTGAATTCTCTCATGTTCCCCTCTTCCACCTGCCTTCACACCTCTTCAATCATCCACCCACGGCACCCACCTCCTCATGAAATCTTACCCCTGGCCCTGCAAGCCCCCATCATGACCCCCTCCCAACAACTCTACCCTTTCAAACTCCACCAGTGTCAGACCACTGCCAGTCACCAGCCTGACTGTATCAATGTCTGTTGCCCACTCCTTCCTTCAGCGCAACACAACACTACTCCTGCCCGCACCTTTAGTAAGCAAAAATAATTTACCAAACCGCTCCCCAGAGTGACACTTACACGCTGGAGCTTGAACTACTAGGGCATTGTCTCCAAAACAGAGCAGCCCTTGTTATCGGAAGGTGCTTCCAGCGCTCCGTTGGACCCGGAAAAGTTTACTTTGGAATTTAACCCTCCTTCCCATTTCAGTGTCAATTCAATCCGGACTGACCACTTGAAAGGGTTTGATTTTTGCCCTGATGGCTGGACCAGCCAGCTCTGCGGTTTCCTCCACTTAGTACAACCTTCACTGTTCATTGCAATGACGAACCTTCGTCATTGCCTTGTTTCATTTTAAGCCTGTGTTGATTGCAAAAGCTCAGCTACAGCTAGCTCTGCATTGTATAAAAAGTGATTCCATTTGTATTGCCCAGGTGAGCAAAAAGTGATTGACTTTGGCATTCACTGGATCTGGACTGCATTATGCTTTTGTGGACCTCTGGAACTGTACCAAGTTCTATTTTGGAAATAATTAAAGAAAAACTCCCGTGTAGTGGCCTCACGTCAGGTTTCACTCGAGAGGTACATCGGTGCTAAATTTAGAAATTTTAAGTATTAGCCGTTGGCGCTGCACTGTACAGTACATGCACGTAAATGTGCTCTTTAAACACAATGAATGAAAGATTCCATAGGAAGATACGGCTACAACTATAAGCAGATGTCTTAGAATTGGATAAAGTGCTAGATACACTTCGGCTATTTGTGTATGTGTGTACTGCGTACAATGTATGACATCGTATGACTATCCATCTTATTCTTCATCTATTTTCATCCATACTACAGAAACGTCGAACAGACCTAACCTTTGGATACTCTACCATCCTGCGCTGACAATAAGGCTTCACATCTGGAGACTTGAACGCAGCTCCTCCACCTACCAATAATTTTGATCAGACGTTGAACCGAAGGGAACACTTTGCTGACGGTGTCGACCAATAAGTGGTAAGAACATCAAGCCATGTAGTCACGCTGCTGTGCTTTAATTAAAAACAGTATGATTTCGTTTTTTCTTCTTGTAACACATTTTTATTTGTATTTGTACTGCTGTTGTCCTCTACATGGTATTTCTCATATGCTGTTGTCTATATGGACTGTACCATTTAGTAAAAAAGATTGCAAGACTTTCAGAATTTCAACCAAGATATTAGTGTTCATCGCACCTTTTGAAATGTGCAAACATTACAAATGATGTATTAATGTAAATATGATATTTTCTATGGGATATAGGCTACGGTATTGAAATTGCCCTTGAGCTGCTATTTCAAAATCCTTCACAATCGTGTTAGTACCTGATTCATTTGTCGCACATATGATTCCAACACTCTTGAATACTTAAAGTCCAGACCACTACTCAATATCATCGTCCTAAGCATGCTTTCGCTTACCGGTAATTGTTTCGTAATATTTGGCATAGAGTAGCTTAAAATAGCCTTATATATTAGGCTTAAGAAATTCAACATATGGTATGACTGTGCTTAAAATGAGAAATAACACTCTCATGACCCGACATGTATAATGACAGCATTGACAGGTTCGTTTTATAAGGCTATGATAATAAGCTATCACATTTTGTTGAATCATGGTTTGTTGCCTAGCGGTAAATTATAATTGGTGTTTAATAATGCTTCGATGGATAACAGGTGCAATTCTGGTTTCAATTATCTCATAATTAGCAGTGTAAACATAATCACACATTTAATTGATGGGTAATGTGTGTTTAACGTTTGTATTGTCTGCAGCTCTTTCTCTTGAGTTTCCACTTTCTTCCTTCCTCCCTCTCTCTCTCTCTCTTTCTCTCTCTCTCTCTCTCTCTAAACTCCGCTATATCATGCTTCTTTCCCTTTTTAATAGTTTATCTCTCCCATTAATCCTCATGTTTTTCTCGACTCTCATTAGTCTCTCTCCCCCCTCTTTTTTCCCTCTCTCTTTTATTATGTTTTATCTTGGCGATGCCTCTAGAATCAACAGTTCATTGAATTTTACTTCTATTCAGGCGTAGTTTATAATTATACATAAGCCTGTTTATATTGCTCTTCTACTTGTAATGCTATAATTGCAGGAACGAGGACTCACCTTGACCTCATTCACTCCTTAGCCCAATCATGGACCTACTTATGGTCCAATTTCATTTTCAAGGGATACCTCCCCGCCCCCCTCCCCTCTCAAACCTCCCACCATCTTCAGCCCCCTGTGTACTTTGAAACAGCAAGATGTCTCTTTGTCCCTTCACGGGACATTCAGTGTTACCGCTTGCTTACCACGCGCAGGAGAACCTACATTTATCATTTTATAAAGCTAATTTTAAACCATAAAACTGTTCAGATGAACTGAAAAGGTGCTTTACAGCAAACCAGATTAAAGTTAAACTTGATTTCTAATCATGGCATTCAGTGTTACAGATTGGCACATGCCTGAGAACCTACATTTAAAAATAGAACCAACTTTACAGTTTACACCATAAATCTATTAACATGTAGGTGAACTGAAAAGTTGCTTGAGAAGTACTGGCTTAAAGTTAATCTTGAGCTATGACAATACCAAAAATATTATTTTGCAGATTAAAACAAAGCTACATTGAATGTTCAATACTATGAGTAAATGATACAAAATGATATACCGGAATCCTTTAAGAATTTGTTAGACAATTCAACAGCTGAATGCAGATGTACTGCCTGATTCTCTGTAAATACAATACAAAATTTAACACCGTTCATGTTTCCCAGCCCATCCTACCATCTGAACACATGGGATATTCTTAGCAGCCTATTAGACGCTTCATGTCTTGAGGCGGTTCTTCCATTTAGAGGAGGAGATGATTTGATTTGGCAGGTGCTCCCTAATCTAGTGTGGCGCGAAAAGAATTGATTATCATGATGATCATTTTCTTCTGGCTCGCATGAGGTAGTACGATCTAGCATCTATAGCTGCATTTACACTGAAAGCAAAAATCAGTGATTTTCCTCACATTGTAGTTGCAACTACTGGCAAACAATGAAAAACTGAAATTGAAAAATCCACCTCTGAAGTGTATTTTTGTTAAATGCCTGCAAAAATTTTACAGAACTTTGCAGTGTAAATGCCTGCTCTCAAAACTTTGGTACGATTCTAGTGTTTGATCATGTGATTCTTATCGCTTCTGTGCGATCGCTTGCAGAGAAGTGACAAGTCGCGCATGGGCCCTACTCGCCAACAAATCGAAATGAGTGAACACCAACGGTTTTTAATTCTCCAGTAGTGTAAATGGCAGTCCCAAATATCAAAGATTTTTCAAAATGGTATTTCGGCTGTGTAAATGGGCCTCATGTAGCTTTTGTGGAAGAGAATATAAAGCCAGGAAGGTTGCATCGTCTAGAATATGTGTACAGAGAATGTTGCATGCTTTGTATCTCCAGAGCAATTGTCATAGGAGCAAATGTCATGGAATTATGTGGAATGGGGCCCATGTGGGGCAAAAGTGGTCAATTATGAACAGGTAGCATAATTATCATTAATACCCCATATAATATAGGTTTTTAGAAGGTTTATGATTGTGATCTGTCTTTGTGTACACCTCAGTCTAGGATTTGCAATTCACTGGCTAAGCCGATACTCTAAACTGAGCAATTGGATGAAGGCTACTTTCAAACAATTTTTTTTTGTAAATCCAGAAGCCTTACCAAAACAAACCAGGAATGTGGATTTATCCAGTCACAATGCCTTCATTCCATTCAGTGTAATCACAATATCACATTCCTTTCACACATATAAAAGAGTGATGTATCATGTATGACTGTATTCCCAGAGTAATATGCCAACAAAAACTTGTCATGTTTTCATAAGAAACCGTGGTCAAATGACTAGTTACCTGAGTAATTATGAAATAGAAAATATCCTATGTTTATGCGCCAGCAGGGGTCATATAAACTCTGGGGTATGAAAGAGACTAGCGTTGAGCCAAAGGGGGTGAGCCTTTTTAGATTTTGATGCTTTGAAGCTGGTCGGGGGGGGTCAAGAGGTTGCAGGCTTGTTGAAGGGAGTCAGGTAGACAGTGTTTATCCTAGGAAATGGACTGGCTTGTCCCCTCCAAGACCCCAAGATCAAATTCAGGAAGGACAATATCTAGAGGATAACTTGACACTCTGTTTGGCCGAAGGGGGAACAATATCAAAACGCTGACGATTTTACTTTCGGGGGAGAAATAATAATGCCCTGTTGTAGATTGTACATGTAAGTCTAAGATTCATAAATAGCACACTTTATTGATCTTAAAAAAAATCACTGTACTAGTTTATTTTATAAATAACAATGACTAGTTTTTGGAAAAATTTCTAGAATGAAATCTTTGAGACTTTGGTGTGATAACTGTGATTGGACTGATATTAGCTCACTTTTGTCCATCTCATTAGATCTGAGAACAACCTAGGAAAAACAGAAAATGACTAGGACAACTGCCCTGTAGACCCCCCCCCCCTAAATTCAATATACAAATGTATCTTTGTAGAACAATTTGGATCAGGATTATTACCACCCAGTGTATTTAGATAGCAGACCTGCCAACCAGTACGATTTAGTCGTATTTAGTACGATTTTTAGAAGCAAATATGACAGTACGATTTTCCTTAATAAAATACGATTTAAAAAAAAAAAAAAAAAAAAAAACGATTTTTTTTTTTTTTTTTTTGTTTTTTTGTTTTAAATTTAAATTAATACTTTGTGTGTGCGTCCGCCATTTTCAATGGCAAAATGTCCATTCTGTCCTGTACAGTAAAGTATCCTACAAGCATCTCACATCGGCAATTTGGGGATGTTCATTGATTCATCGAACACACCAGTCATGACGAAATCATGCATATTCAACCAATGATCAATAATAACAATTCTTCCTGTAGGTAGAAACTGTAAGAGGCACTGATTCGCGTAACAATCCGTGTTTATTTTCAAGAATACAACTTTTGTCAGTAAAATACAACTTTTGGGACTAAAGAATACAGTTTTTGAACTCCAGAGGTTGGCAGGTCTGAGATAGGTAAGTATTTTGTCTTACTACATCTAACTGAAACATCTACATGTAGGTAATAGCGATATTAAAAGATATTGTTGTGTGCAAACTTCACCAAATAAATGTTTTTACTTTTATACATGTAGTCTGAAATTATTTAGCTAATGAGTATAAAACACTTTTGGACACACTTCCATTAACTGATTAAGGCATTTGTTACTCTTTTCTTCCCGAATCATACTAAAAATAGATCCAAATTATCTAAAAGGGGTAATTGTCCTGATGGTAGTTGTCCTGAGGGGGTAACTCTCCGGATGTAAGGAGTTACCATGACGCTAGTGGACATGCATCGGCAGCCATGCTGTCAGGGATGAACGAAGGCACTTGTTTCTTTGTTTTTTCACCTGTCTTTTCCTTCCACCTTCTTTCTCTCCTTCCTGTTCTTCTTCATTCAAGCATGGAGCTTCAAACTTCTGACAAAAACAAACAAAACATTGATAGGAAATGATTGCTTTTTATCTGTCAACACAGAGGAACAGATCTGTCTTTGTTTCCTTTGATGGGTAATGGACTGTTCTTCTCTTCTGACTTCTTAGAAAGATGGACAGTTTGGCTCGTTGAAATACTGGGTCGTTTACCTTGATGTCATTCAATTTGAGGTAATTTGCGGTGATTTGAGGTAATTGGCTTTTTTCGCCGATGACTCAGTCAAAGATTACAAACTTTCAGACTAACTTTGGCCTTCATACAGATACATACGGTAGTAAAGATTTAAAAAATACAGTGTTATTTTGATGATGCAAAAAAAATGAAGCACAGCCAAATGGGCTTATCTTCTAATTACATCATTACATGTACACATCTGTAGCTGTTTAAGTGTTCAATAATAGCAATGGATCAACATATCACATTTGTTTTTGATATATTAACATTGTCCATTGTAAGGTGAAAGATCGATACCCGACACTCCTTCTGCAATATTTTGACCCTCATTGTTCCTACGTCAAAGAACATTTCCATCTCACATTAATCTGAGTAAATGGTAAATAAACATCAGTTCTTCTAAAATAGAGACACATTGATTTTTATTGACTTTTCTTCTGCGCTGAACCTTTTCAGCAATAAAATTCTTGATATTGACTATTTCTAACCATATCTTGATCAAGGCAGGAAGTCTCTGCTTGTAGAATGCAAGGCATTGCTGATTGCATTGTTTGATAACACTGATAATTGACCCTTTACTGTAAATAGAATAACAACATGCTCGGGACTATCAAAAAGAAGGCCTGGCCTGGATAAATATGCCAGTTCAGCAGGACCCACACATTTCTATAAGGGCATGTGTGTCACCTCGGTATGAAAGCCATCACTTTTTGAAGGGAGACCAGTTTACTGTAAATGTCACTTTTGAATCTTATCGCATTGTCCTTGCCTTTCTATTGTCAAATGCCTTGTTTTGTCACAAATTATGGATTTAGTGTATATGCTTGACTTCTTATAGATTACTAGCCTCAGCTGCAGTGAACTATATCTCGTTATTCACTCAATCAATGGATTCTTGATAAAGTTTGCAAATTGAAAGCATGTAGGCCTAGGTTACTGGTTTGTGTAGGCCTACATTTAAATTATACCCAAATCATGTCTCAGAGTGTCCAAGAACCCTTCTCAAATCATGTCAAAAGATGGTCCAAGACAGGTTTGATCAAAGCAATCTATGACCACATTTCCTGCATTTAGGGTACCCAAATGACATCCGAAAACATATGTTGGAGGTGCTCTGAAATAGACTTTTTTGGGGAGCATACAATGTGGGTCTAGACTTTAGACTTGAACCAGAGACCTTCATCCCTGGAGTCCTGAGGCTTTGTTTCACCTGTTGAATTGGCCTGTCGTCCAATAAGTTGGCTATATATCGGACATATTATGTGCATGAATTCTTGAATAGAAATTAGAGACGGGTCTTGTGATAATCATAACTGTAGTTATGATCATAATTGTCATTGTTACTTTAGACTTTAGTCTAGGAATAGGACGGTTAGGAACGCGGCTCAATTGCCCCATCTGCTCCACCCTTGATTGGCAGTGCGTTGAAGTAGTAGAACCCAGTGAGGTCGAAACTAAAGCCAGTATAGTCACCTTGATGTTTACATTTCGCATGACTGTATCCTCCTGGCTTTCACAACGAATGCACATAGCCTTGTCATCAATAAATGAAATGAATTAAATATCTTTTCTATTATTTTCTTCCAGATTATTACTTTTGACTAGGGCCATTAAGCTGCTTATAAACAAAATCACAAGTGGATCAATTGCCAGAATTTGACTTTGTACAATAGATTTGTTCACTAGTCTATTCAAATTCAAGGTTTCTTCATATTTTTGTTTGTGTTTGACAGCATTTGGGTGGATGGAATGAGGGGCCAAATAAAGCTGATTATCATAACTATACCAAAGTTATAAGTGGATATTACATGTACATTGAGTTGGTTTCAAGAGACCCATTGCCTAATGTAGGCCTATCTAAAGTCATTGATTTTTTTCAGATCTTTGGTGGATATCAAGATGTTGCTATGTTAGGCAAGCAACTGGCAAGTCTTGTCAAAAGTTACTTTTGTTTATGAAGTTCTACTGTATGCATGAAATTTGATGTTTTGATAAATAAGTCTATTTAGGAGTGAGATATTAATTAATTTCAGGTTTCAGCGAAGTTCCAAACTCTTCAAGTATAAACCTATGCTATACCCCAGTTACATCACTAACCCACTGAAAGCCAACCGAAAACTGACAAAATGAGGATAATTCAGGGTGTAAATTTAGTCTTTTGCAGCTGTATACCGGTAGTTATATTCAGATGCCACATCATGTATCCCAAACTTATAGCAGGGCCAGTGAGTCGAACTTGAGCTACAATGGTTTAGTCACCTCAAGGATTGTTTACTCTGCACCTGATAACTTTATTGACAAGGCCATTGTTACTCAAGTCTTTCTGTCTTTCAGCTTGCCCTGCAATTGAAAGGCAGGTTTTTAATAAAGACTGGGTTTTGTTTATTGAGTGAGATAAAGTGCCAGGTAACAAGTTAACTGTCTCTGTTTTCACAAGTCGATGTGATTTTCACACCAAATGGACCCAGCGCTGACTCACAAGATTTGGAGGGTGTAAATAGGGTGATGAAGGGGGAGGGGGGGGGGGGGGGGGGGGGGGGGTAGTTTTTATATTTCAAGTTATCATACATAATGAGAATACTGTGAAGATGGTGCTCACATTGTGAACAGGGGCTTCATATCAAACCTCAAAATAGTATTAAAAAAAGCATTGAAAAAATATGGCGCAACCGTATTGCCAAAGGTATCATTGAAAAAAATATTAAAACAATTTTGATTAAAAGATTAAAACAATTTCGGGGGCACTTTTCAAGCTTGCTTGCATTACAACTACATTCTTTATTTTGTTTTGCATTGAACTCTATGCAAAGTTTGGGGGCTCTTTTATGACTTTGGGGGCTCTTTTGGGCATTTCGGGGGCTAGTTTGCCCCGAGCCCCGTGTATCCCCCCTCCCCTGTACTGTATATCTACATCACCATGCAGGCCGATACTTATAAGCAGCATCTAAATATAAACCAAACAAACATTAAATAAAATATTTTAACCAAGCATTCAACTTTTAAGAAAGGTTTCTAGAACAAGACCTGCAGTGTCCAAAATTGCAAGTACAAGTATCAATAACATTAATAGAGTTTGAAAGCGAGGAAATTGGATCTTGGAATTTTCTTCGGTGTTCTTGGTTTTTGTGGTAGACATTTTTTTCTCTCACAAATTAGTGTCGTGTTTGTGCTTGTAATATAGAAATGCAATCCTCTTTACCAAAGGTTAAATTCTGCCACTTAACAAATTGCAAAAATCACTACACTTTTCATTTTTAGCCTCTGACTTTTTCTCCTCTATATAAAAAATGCTTTTGAGCTCCGGTTTTAAGATGCTTTTGCCGACAGGGATTCTTTTACGGCCACCTTCCACTCTGAATTTGAAAGCTCCGAAAAATAATCTTGCATGAAATCCTTTCTTTTGAAGCCAAATGAATGAGTTCCTTGTGGCATTCGCACAAGGGAGCCGTGATTGGAAACATGCCACACACAAGGTTGAAGTTTTTACCATTCCTCCAGATAATTCCAGCTTTGGAAGTATGGTCTCCCGTTTTTTATTGAAAAGTATACTATTTAAAGGCAAAGACCAGTATTGGAAACGCCCCAATTTCAAAAAAATGAAATGGAAGCTCTTATTTACCAATCATGTGAAAGAATATGTTTTGACTAATACATGATGATAACAATTTTGCCAGGAAACCGCCTACTAATTTATATATTTGGTAAATTAGTTTATCTATTGTGATAGATAAAATGCATGTGTCGTGCAAGTGTGCGTAGTCCCATATACGTCTTTCTGTGTACGGTGCTTGTAACTTTACCAAGACTGGGCCAAATTTCTTATCATTTTGATGATTCCAGAACCTTGCAGTACACACCAATACTTATATGCTAGATGATCAACCTTTTCTGATCGATTCCACAATGTTTCTTTCACAATGCAATCGCATGACCATAACTGATCTTTATCTTTAAGTATACAATTGAAAAGAATGATTAATGAAGTCAGAAATACATGCATTGTAGTACCGGTATGCCTTTTTAGAGGCAAACTATAAAAAAACAGCATTGTAATGAAAATATTTCATGAAATGAGGAAAAATGAATTAAAATGTTAGATGGAAGTATGGCTAGATGATAATTTCTGCAAAGAGAGATGTTGAGGAACGGTGAGTGTTCATAGTTAGTGAAAGTGAATTAGAGACCTCTATCAATCCTGAAGATTTATTAACAGACTTATTGAATTTTAAATATTGAGTTGCATTAGCAAATACTATTTATTACCGGTAGTATCGAATATCGATCATATCGATCATAAGTAACAATAGCAAAGCATATCATGTTTTTAAATGTGCATGTATTGAATCAATGAATATCAATTTGAAATATGCATTTATCTTGCAAATTACTGACGTTTTTATAGGTGCACGGTCTTCGACGCAAATGTTGCGATACCTGTTGACTCTATCTTTAAACTGTAATTGCATTCTTTCCCCCAGTGCTTTATTTAATTTCTCACAGAAGGACTGAAATCCCCACATGTGACTTGGATAATTGTATCAAGGTTTAGCACAGAAGGCCGGCCGGCCTGCTTTCATCAGCTCGAGATTGTCAAATAACCTGCTAGTTTTAACTATCTGATCGCAATTTATCCAGTTAATTCGCGTCTTCATCAGCCTGAAGTTGCAATTAGCGGGATATTTAGTCGAGATAATCATCCCAAGATATCTTGGGCTAGTTTGCAAAATATCCTGCTATTTGGCAAAATATCCCGCTATTTGTCCAGTGCGTCTTCACCAGCCCGAAGACTCGCAGTGTGCGCGAATGCTGAGCAAAATATCTTGAGCTAATTTCTTGAGCTTGTGTTTCAAGTTACGAGGTAAAGTCTCGAGCTGAAGAGATTTGTAACTTAGAGATTATTTTCCAAATCAGAAATAGCGGGCTATTTGGCAATCACGAGCTGATGTAAACAGGCCTATAATGATCAGACTTCAGAGTTGACAAAGTTTCCTTGAAGATGATTGATTTAGGGGGATTCTTTTTTTTCATCTAAGTAAAATTGAGTAATGCATTTACTTCGTAATCAGTTCTTATGTTAATGTGAAGACAGAGTCAGGAATGAGGGATTTGACAAATTAGCTCAAATTTCTTTTCTTACATCTTGAGTTTTTATTAATGTTCAAATATAGTGGAAGAGTGTAAACATTTCTTTGGTTAAATTGACCTTAAATGTCTCGAATTGAAGAGAAAAAAAACGATGATTGCTATTAAATCATCTTGAAACAATATATATATAACTAATCAGTATATGTTAGTTTGAGAAAATTAAAGTTATAACAATAATAACAACAGCGAATCAGTTGAATGTTAACGTAGTCTGTGGTCTGAAGCCCTTTTTAACTGCCAGGGGTTCTATGCTTGCAGACTACCGGTACTCGAGTCCAGAACAGTTTAATCAGGGAGTTCACTCTCTGGTCTAATGATTTGACGATGAAGCAAGAGGCTCTAGTTAATAATCCTCAAGAACATACCATAAGTACTATCCCAATACTTCTTTTCTTTTCTTGAGGAACAGTTATAGTTGACACCTTTTCTTCACTGAGCTCAAGGCACAAAGTGCACTTCATCAGGGCTGAAAAGAACAGCACACATCCTACAGGTAGCTTTAAAAATAAAGTTAAGCCATTCCTTTTGTCCAAGCAGAGCAGGACTTATCACAACTCCCCCTTGTTCATCTTCAGAACAAAGGTGTGAGTCACTGAGTCATTATAGTTGTCCATCATCCCAAACCCCCACCCTCTCCTGTATGCCTCCTTCCCCGCCCATTCAGGGATCACAATTGGGGTATTATGAAGGGGTCAAAATTGCTCCTGACTATATGCTAAATAAATCTGTGCTGGGTGAAAGGGACTCGCAATTGGCTGCCGAAAGCTTTGAATGGTTGAGTGTTTGCAGGGTAGGCGACTGGAGCTGAAACATTTTTAGTGTTGGACTGGATTCCTCTAGTGGCAGTTGTTATTGTGCATGCATGTTGGTTGTTTCTGTGCGTGGAAGAAGACTGTTATCGTTGGAATAATCACACTGGTATCGTAAGAAAGAATAGAGCCTTCATACTGGAACAAGCACATGCCTGATACTTCTCTGTATAGATAGTGAGTGGTGTCGGGTTTTGGAAGTTGGAACAAAGAGGAAAGATTTTTGTCAAGTAAACTTTTGCTTTAAACGTGGCTTCCCAATCTTAGATCATTGGATCATGCAAGGCAACGTTGTGCACTAATTGGACTACAAAGTAAGTAACTACAGCTATAAATATTTGAATGACTTCATGTAGATTGTATCAAGGAGTTACTCCTTGAATATACCTAGTATTAATTTAGACACATTATTGGAGCAATTATCATTATGATAATTCCATTTAATTTCTAATATTCCTATTTAAAAATAAAAAAATCTTGGAGCCCTTTGTTATATTTGAAAATTTTGCCAAAGCTTTTTTTCTTTAAATATTGACTTTATTGAAGGATTATTTTACCTAACTGCTAAGAAAGTAAGTTTATTCTTGATAAGCTACTAGTTTATTGAGAATTGATAATGTATTTCCAAAGGGTGCTATTTCAATTTTGCAATGAAGGCCTACTTGGTTTTGAACCCATGGTCTCAGCTTACAAGATCACCATTCTACCACTGAGCCATTGCTAATTACAGTTAATACCGGTTTGAATTGGAGAGCATACACTTGCAATGTTATTACCCTTTTTAGTTTTCCCAAATATTGAAAAGAAAAATGTTATTAGGGCAGTTGCAATTTTGTGTGGGTGGACAGGGGTTATAATAAATCTAGATACTTAGGCCTAGAGGCAGGGGCCAAGATGCTGCATCATAAGGCCCGTCTTCACTATCTCGAGATTGCCAAATATCCAGCTATTTGAACTATCCCGATCGCAAACTATCCAGCTAATTTGCGTCCTCATCAGACCGAAGTAGCAATTAGAAGGATATTTGGTCAGGATTGTAATCCCAAGATATCTCGGGATAGTTTGCAAAATATCCTACTTAGTACTATTTGGCAAACTATCCAGCTATTTGTCCTGTGCGTCTTCACTATACTGAAGATTCGCAATACACGCTAACGGTGAGCAAAATATCTCGAGCTAATTTCTCAAGGTCGAGTTTCAAGTTTCGAGGTAGAATCTCGAGATAGTGAAGACGCGATTTGTTACTTCGGGATTATTTCCCAAAAAGCGGGCTATTTGGCAATCTCAAGATGATGAAGACGCGCCTATAGAAACTAAAATATAAAATATCTTTGGAATGACTCAATATCACTTGAGATTTTCCTCTGGCAAGAAGCAACAATCCATCAATTTCTCACCCGATATCATAATCAAACATAGTCTTCAGTTTGATATCAATTCCTTGACCCTACAGCTTATGCCCATGGTTTTTTTTCTGAGATATAAATGGGCCTCCTGTAACCTTTCCTGAGCTTAAAAATTGGGTCAGAATGAAGGATAACCATAAAACTTGTTAGTACTTGCTTTCAGAAACTGAAATGGGAGTAAACAAGTGTTGACATTCTAGCCCTGAAATATAAACGAAAAGGGTAATATTTCCCAGGAGAATTATTATCATATTATGATTTATGGAGCGATGGAAAAGAAAAGATATTGAAATATGGATTGACTGTGTCTAATGGATTGAGAGCTGAGATGTAGTGTCTCTTCTCCGGCTTTGGTTAGAATAGACCAGGGAGATGGAAGGGACATTGTAGGTGTATGACCCTCCACCCCACCCCCTGTCAACTCCTGATCATGGAATTTGATGATTTTGACTTCTATTTTGATTGCTACATGTAGGATCATCATATAATCTTTTGACTGCAGTTAGCTCTACGTAGCGCTAATTCTCTGCAACTTAGTTTTAGCAAACAGAATGTAGATGATTTACAGAGAATTACATTGGAATTTAAAAGTAATTAATGCTGATGAGGTTGTGTATCAAGATCAAGATGCCCTTGAAAGTAATCCAGTTGTTTTTCTGCCACAAATCATTCTTTTGTCCAAAACCTGTAACTTGTAAGGAATAATACTTTCATTTTAGTTGTGCCCAAAGTAGATTTTTCACTATCACAAAATCAGGCCTCATCACAATTCCTTTCTTATCCCAAAGGCTTTTCTCGTCACGCCTCTGAGTTCTGCATAGAGAATCACTGTAGCATATCCTTCATGCCAACATGTAGGACATGCTACAGCATTCAAAGAGCCTCGTAGCGCGCGAACTTCCATTTGTGCTTATAACGCCTTGATGTGTACTATAGCCACTGCGTGATCCTTACGTCATTGAGAAAGCCTGTCAAGGCCGAAACTTTGATGCATGTGAAATTGCCATAACAGATGTAAACAAGCTGTATATAATGATTACCCGAGCACTGGAAAAGATATCACAACAGTGCTCAATTTCATGTTTGTTCAGTGTAATAAACTAACAATTATGAATAAGCATAAATATTTTCCATCCAAAACAATGGATGGAATGTTGCTTTCAAACAAATCTGACAATGCGCATTCATAAAGTTTCCTTTCATTGAAATTTTCAAGGTTGTAAACTCACATAAATTGTATAAATTGAAAGTTTTCATGGTGTATTGGAAGCTTTCCTACTTAAAGGGGAAGTTCACCCTGATATTATGTTTTTTTTAATAGAAGCAGAAAAATAAGAGGAACAGGTTAGTGAAAGTTTGAGTAAATTCTGATCAAAGATAGAAAGTTAGGAATATTGGAAATTGCGATCAATCAAAAATAAAATTGGGCAACTCAGTGAAGTATCTTGCTAGCTCCTCTCCCATTTGCTCTGTACTAAAAAAAAGAAAATAAGATTTGTTTTCCCCCTCAAGCAAATTTTCAATCATACATGCACCCTAAATGTAATTATTAAAAATATATGTCTATACAACCACTGTATGAAAAAAACTCTATTCTGTCATCAATAACAAAAAGAATGAAAGTTTATGAAATCACATAAATGTGCATTATATGGAGGTATGTATTTATAATTAAGGTATCATCTACTTGTACTAATGGGAGAAAGCACTGCATGAGCAGCGTGTACCGGTAGTTATTTATTAATTATTATAATTACTTTTTTTTGTTGGGGGGGGGGGGGGGTATGACAGATATCGATGTTGTTATCTGACTCTAGGACCTATGACATAAACATGTATGTGCATACCAAAGTGCATGCATCATATACTAATATTGTATATGAGCACTTGAGCAGCCACTCGTAATCATCAGCATGTGTGCTGCGTACGTGTAAATAAAAAGCTTGGCCATCTCCTATGGCTCCAATTATACATCACCCAGTGGTCATTGTCATTGTATTGTGTCAATAGAAGCCCTTTCTTTCTCTCTTCCATCTTCCTTCTCTCTGAATATAATGATGTTTACCAAGTTCTGACTGACCAAGTAACAAAGTCAATTTGACCCATTGCTTACTGGAACAAACTACAGAGTGTTTCCTGTATTTTGTCTATAGTATAGGAGGAATTCGTGCAGTGTGTCCTGTACGCAGGGCTTGGCACGGCACAGGTGCCCTGGACACATGAACGCCCAACCCAAAATCTAGGGCCGGATCCCCCCCAATTCGTGAATTTCTACATAGGGCTCAATACAAAGAGGCTCCAAAATTTCAGTCGGACCCCCAACAAAAAAAGTGACATGTTGAGAAGTTGCAAGAAAAATCATTATTTTGAAGTGATGTGAAACTTTTAAAGATAAATATATGTAGTTTCGTCTATCAAACAGAGTTTGCCAAGCACTTGCAAAAATAAAATATATCACAGGTAAACAATTTACACATTCATAACTTTAGCAATAAACTTGCTGTAATTGAATATTCCATCTTATTCAACGTATTCAGAAAATGAAATGACATGTCGCCTTTAAAATCATCTTGCTGTTCTGCTATAGTGATCATAAACTTGATGAAGCTACATTGTACATGAAGGTCATGATTATCCAAGTGCTTGGAAAGTCAATTATTTTTTGCTAATTTGATTGGTTTTAAAACGGTAAATAGACATTTGAATACTTCATCTGTTTGGAGCCACAATGGTACTTCAACACAGACTTTATGCTCTTCTGGCTCAAAACAGATGATCATCCTCTAGCTTTGGCATTTAGAAATTAAGGCCCTGTAATCCGTAACAAATTGTTTTCAACTCTGTGTGATTATTGTTCAAGATGCCTGATTATAATGATAGCCTCTAATACATCTTCAATATTCACTGTTTCCCTGAGGCTAGTTCAATGTACAGTAATACCTTATTATTGAGTTTTTATTATGGTACTTCATCTTTCGACTACAGCTGATTTATTCTGTTCTAAATTGAAATCAGGATGCATTTAATGTAAATGAGGTTGTTAAGTTCAGCATATTGATTTTAGCATGAAAAATTGGCTACAAATATTTTCCTGTACATTTACAATTACAACGCATTGAGGAGGATATACATGTAGTCCTTTGCGTAGTCTACATGTACATAATAATCAAGACTGGACAAATGACCCTTCTTCTGTATTTTCACATATGAAGACAAAAAAGATTACCTTTAGGCTTTAACCAGGCCTATTGAAGTATTCTAATCTGATATATTATTCATACAACATCTGGTTCTTGCAGGCTGTTTTCCCAGGCCCTACACAAGTACACATACAAGATAGTATAGGGCTATGCTCTGATAAAAGTATGTAGGCCTTTGTGCGAGTACAGCGATCTATAGAGATAGAGATATACGAGATATATACAAGATATATACAATGGCACTGTTTTGATTTTTGATAGGAAATTATAGGAAATCAGGTGTGCATGAACTGAAAAACCATTAAACCACTTCCATTTTTGGCAAAGTTTAGGGATCATGACATAACACTTCCTCTCATCTGAAAATATGTATATTTTTCTTGCCTGTTTGACGTCATTGGAACATAACAGTGACATTCAATGTTCGCTCTCTTTATTTCTTTCTTTCTGTATTGTCATATTTCATTCTCCCTCTTTCTGTCTCCCTTCATTTTTCTTGCTCTTGCTCTTGCTCTCTCTCTTGCTCTCTTTGTCTTGTTTGCGCTTTCATTCTTTCTATTTATTTTTCCTCTCTTCCTCTCTATATTTCTCTTTCCTTTCCCTCCCTCTCCCACTCTCTCTGTTTTTTCCCCTATCCCTTTCCCTTATCCCTTTCCCTTTCCCCTATCTCTGTTTCCCCTCTTTTTTCAATCTCTCTTTCCCTCTCTCTACCTCTCCCTCACTCTTTCTTTTTCTCTTTCTCTTCATGATTATAATCTCCCCCCTCTACATGAATCTCTTACTCTCTCTCCCTCCCTTTTCTCTCTCTCTATCTCTCTCTCTCTCTCCCTCTCCTTGAAATTATGACCCTCGCTCTTTAATAATATACTCACTTCACTAGTTCCACACTTGCCTGCTAAAGATAAAAGCTCATTAGCATTTAACGAACCTTCTCCTCGTTGAGGAGGAAGCCTAGGCTAGGGAGTAATTAATTAGCCCTAGGGTATTTAATGCCTCCATGATTGCTACCATATTACCCAGGGATTTTTTTTGTGATTGGCTTCTTCTCATTTAAAATGCTCTTATTTTATTTCTCTTTCCTTTTCCTGTGTGCTTTTAATTATGTTTTAAACTATGTTTGACCTGCAAAATATTAAATGATTTAAGGTATTATTTCTGAGTTAAATGTAATAAAAATCCACAAGATACTTGCATTGATTGGCTTTATCTCATCCTAAAAAAAAGCTTTTCTTTAGCTTTCTTTCGATTTCCCTTGTGCTTTTTATTTGCAGAAATATATATTTAACTTGTAGTGTATTAAATTAATGGATTATTATCCACCATTTAAAGAAGACAACCTAATATTCCAAATATATTAAGGATGCAAATGCAGAACGAATATTTGTTCTTAAATCGAAACTAGGACTTGGTAAAATGTTTTCCAACAATGTTTTTTGCTTTGTATCGTGTTTGGGGTTCAGCATCAAAAAAGTGATTTAACTTGACGATAAGGTTTCACCACTTTTCACATCCATATGACTCTGCTTAAAATTCTTCAAAATATTTCCCCAACATTTCAAATAGATCGACTTTTTGTTCTAATGCTGTACAAATTTGAACATGGGAGCAACTTTAGGAAAAATATATTCATTTGAAAGGCAACATATTGCTTTTGTGCCATTATATTGCTTTTATGCCACTCCCAATTTTCCACATGTTAAACCATGATTATAGTGCTATTTTTTCTACTGTTATGTGATGGAGACAAATTTTGATTGTGATTGAATGATAGTCCTTTTGAATGCTTTGTTCGGTTAAGACTTGAATGGTGCGAAAGAATTTTCTTTTTTTTTGTACTGAATAATTTCGGCTGAAATGTATTTTGTTCAGATTTTGTTGGATAATGGTTTTGTATTCTGTTTGTTTGTTTTTAATTTAGGTTCTTTATTAAGTTAGGACAGCTAAACCAACTCAGTTATTTCCATTTAAAGAAACTTCTTTTATTTGGCATTTGACAAATCATTCTGATATATCAATTTCTCCCTCTCATTCAATTATATTTTATCTGTCTGCTTATAAATTACAACTTGGATGCTATCCAATTCTATTCAATAATGGTGATAATATCATATAGATTTTACGATTTAACCACTTATGTGTTTCTCTTCAGGTTGTTATTACGGATTCACTGCGACCCAGTTTCTCCCAAACGTGGGTATTATTTTAAAGCCCAGGCATTCTGGTATTAATGACATTGGCATACACGGTGTAATTGCTTTGTAATGAAGACACTTATAGGCAAGGTCTAGTTGCAAGGGTAGTGCAGTTATAACCGCGAGCTCGCTGTTCGATGTTGGTTTGCCGATAATGAGCGTGACCTTTCTGTCCCGGTGCCTGGATGACTGTTTTATTAAATTGTGAAAAACATGCTAATATATCGCAAGGATCCTACAGCATTGACTTGTAATATTGGGTGGCTATAGTGAGACTGCATGCATGAACTCTAGTTACGGTGCATGTACAATGTAGCTCAGATATTCACCTCTGGACCAGAGATAAAATTAATTAATATATTTATTATGCCTCCGCCACCGAAGGTGGTGCCGGAGGCATCATGTTTTCGGGTTGTCCGTCCGTACGTCCGTACGTCCGTACGTCCGTCCCGTTTGACCGTTATCACAATATCTCAAGAACCATTTAAGATTTAAACTTAAGACTCGGGAATAGTATTTATCACCATAGGAAGACGATCTGATTAGATTTTGGAGTACGTAGGTCAAAGGTCACAGGTCACAGAGGTCAACTTATGAAATTCCTTGTATTGAGTTTGTTAGCGCGATATCTCAAGAACCATTTGAGATTTAAACTTCAAACTTAAGGATAGTATGTATCACCATAGGAAGACGATCTGATTAGATTTTGGAGCACGTATGTCAAAGGTCAAGGGTCACAGAGGTCAACTTATGAAATTCCATACATTGAGATTGTTATCAATCATGATATCTCAAGAACCACTGGAGATTTAAACTTCAAACTTAGTGATAGTGTGTATCACTATAGGAAAACAATCTGATTAGATTTTGGAGCACGTAGGTCAAAGGTCAAGGGTCACAGAGGTCAACTTATGAAATTCCATACATTGAGATTGTTATCATGATATCTCAAGAACCACTGGAGATTTAAACTTCAAACTTAATGATAGTGTGTATCACCATAGGAAGACAATCTGATTAGATTTTGGAGCACGTAGGTCAAAGGTCAAAGGCCACAGCGCACATTATGAATGCAAAAACAGCTTGTGATCGCGTTATCTCAAGAACCGATTGATGGATTCATGCCAAAATTAGGTCATGTTTGTTACTTGCAGAGCCAATGAACTGAGTAGATTCTTGGTTCATAAGGTCAAAGGTCAAAGGTCATGGGCCCATTATGTATGCAAAAATAGCTTGTGAACGCATTCTCATTAGAACTGACAGATGGATTACTATTTAACTCAGAACATCTTGCAGAGCCAATGAACTGAGTAGATTTTATGGTCATGAGGTCAAAGATCAAAGGGTCATATATGTATATGAGAAATTGCTTGTAATCACAATATTCTGAGAACCTGTCAATGGATTACCATTGAACGTGAATTCAATTTTTTTTTTCTGTTTTGGTTTGTAAAATTGCTCTATAACGGAGGCATCATTTTCGACTGCGCGCAGTCTAATTCCATCTAGTTTCTTATATTTCAATCCATTTTTTCATGATAAGGAAGAATTCATGATACATATGATTTGTAAAGGACCTGAATGGTTTCAAAAAGCTTTCATACTATAATTCACATGTATTGCTAAAATTTCTTTTTTTATTACAGTAAACACACACTAAAAACAATCTGGTAACAAAGTCAAAGTTGTTGGCGTTGTCCCATGCTCTCTATCTGTGTAATACCAACAATAACAAACACATCACCCATGGTATTTATATAGCTTTTTACAATGTCAGGATCATTTTCCTTCCTGAACCTAATTATGTATCAAGTGTAATCTCACATACTATTGCGTGACTACATAATGAGTGGCTTGGGAGAGTTAATGACTTTGTTTTTTAGTTGTAGGTCATTGCACTTTGATTGAACCCTGTGTAAATGATATATTATTCATACTGTGATGTGATGAATTACCAAATATATATCGTCGCTGTTTTCACGAAGTGACGGTAGTGAAAAAAAATTGCATTCACTTTGCGTTACGATTTTCCTCACTACCGTCACTTCGTGAAAACAAGGACGATATTTTCAAGGTGAGAAATATAATTTAATCAGAATAATCAATCTATATATATTTGAAGGTACATTGAACTGCATAGTTATGATATTAGTTATTCTGCCTCAGTTTGTGCCTCAGGGACATTCATAAATTACAACAAAAAGAAAAAGGAAAAATGGAATCAGGACACTGTTTTATGATCTAATTTCATCAAGGAACCCATCTGTGAAATTAAATAACGGAATTGCTTTTTACAAGAGATACATGTACCTGCAATAAGTGTAAATGTAAAACAATTACAAAAGTATGCATTTTTTCTAAAAATTTAAAGCAGGCAGTATTAATGGGAAAGGGAAGTAACCCCCCCCCCCCCTCGAAACAAACCCACAAAAAGACAAAGAACTTACAAAATAGAAACATTTTAGCATGGTACACTGTATGTTAACATTGTCAGTTTCAGACTGACACTAAAAGCCATTACAAAAAATTACCTGAATATGCCAAATGGGGCAACTTTGGTTCACACATTACTAAGGGAGGCAAGTCACCAATTTTATTTCATAATTCTCTTGAAACAAGAAGGAAGAGGTTCTTATCTTTTGCCAATGACTCTGAACAAGTGCTTGAACAAGTTCTTGCCTCTTCAACACATTTTGTTCCTGATTTTGACATCTACTTGTGTAATTCAAATAAGGTCAAGAATGCTTTAGAGATGACCCCTAGACTGATTGAGTCACAAACTAAATATCCTCAAGCCCCCCCCCCTCATTTTCAACTGACCTCCTTTGTCATTGTTTGACATGTTTTTGATCAGGCATGAATTTTGAAATGAGAAGGCTGTGTGCCTCTAGACAAGAAAAGTCTCTCCCCCCCCCCCCCAAAAAAAAGGGTGCAATTTCACATTTTAATGGGTCTGTGTAATGCATGGAAAATTCATCATGAAAATATGTTATACAGTAAATCAACACCAAAGAATTTTTGTGTGCAGGAAATTATCAAATATCTAGTAAAACCCCTCTCTCCCTCTTAATTAACAAAAAAATATGCTCAAGTAGAATTCAATTTTCCTTGGCCTTTTAGCTTGCCCTTCAACACAATTTGTTGCCCCTGCATTTGACATCTACTTGTTGAACACAAACAAGGTCACAATACTTTGGAGATGACCCCTAGACCTTGGTAATGACTGTACTCATGTAGACCCTAGACTGATTGAGTCACTAACTAAACATGCTTGAGCCCCTGACGACAGTCTTTTTCTTCAAACTTTGTTTCCTCAGTTTGGTACTAGATCCCCCCTTCTCCCCCTTCTCCCCCTTCTCCCCCTTCTCCCATCCAAAAAGCCCCCCCCCCCCCCCACCATTTTTCTGTTTCTGTGAAACAACTATATGAGTGACAAATTATACATCATTTTACATAAATAAACATTTTTTTCAGTGTTGTTTTATTTACTTCCTATTCATTCTTTGAGCAGCACAAAATAATCTGAAAATGTGTATATGACATACGGTCATATAATTGTCATTATCATCATAAAATTGCAGTATTGCAGTTCATGTGTCTCTTTTGCAAAAAAAGCAGTAAAAAGTAAAATGCTTTATTGGGGTTCATGAAAACTTTTCTTTAATATAGAGAGAAAATATACACCCAGCATGAAAATGTCACTATTTTAATTGTCAAATGTAAGAAGGGCTCTATTGAGCAACATAACAATTTTTATACACAAACGCAAACTTGATACTAAAATCATTCAGTCTGAACTGAGGGACTACACCAATAACACGCAGTGATTATTTGTTCAACAAACACTCAAAAAGAAATTATATTTGCTCAAGATACCGAATCAGATTTGGAGGGAAAATCATGGAATTTAATTTTTCTCTTTATAAGTGTCAAGTTGGCAACAACTTGAAAGTTGAAGTGGTTCTAAAGATCTCGAGCAAATAGCTATTCGAGATTCAGTCCTATTTTTTTACCAAATGACTTGATTAATTCTATTTTCCCCCACATAGTTGGAGATATGATGCAGGAACTTACAGCGATTCTTATGAAATGGAAAATGATAAAATATAGATTGGTGCTTGTTGAGAGCCTGGTGAATTACTAGTTCTAGTTTCTTCAGATTGAAATACCTCATTTTTATTTGTATAAAAGGACAGGTCTGTATATATGTATTTGTAATGTGTGCTAATTGGTACATAATCATATTTTTAAAAAAATGGGAGGAATAAAATAATAATGAATACAAAGACTGTATAGTTTGACCAGTGTTAACAGTAATCTCAGGTTACATGCTTTAAAAATCAGACCTGACAACATTTTCTTTTCCTCAAATGAATTTGGAATTTAATTATGTTAGCCTCTGAAGCTAATCATGTGCCATGATGATTCCATGAATATGATATGATATAATAGCAGCCATCACAGTCATTCCATTATACTGTGTGATTGAACAATGTTCAAGGAAATCACCTTGATATGTCCAGAAATACAGGTACAGGTAAATAAACACAGCTCAGCAAGTCTGGCAAATAAATGGCCAAATGGGATCAAAAGCTTTCGTCAAGGCTTGGCCAAGGTACTGTACACCTGAGCCACAAAGGGGGATACAAAAACCCAATCCATTATTGGTTGCGGTATAAATAGAAATATTTTGGGATTACATTTAAGCGGTTTTACCAGCTCTATTGACACGTACAGTGTACATTATGACAGTATTAAACTAACAGACCATGATAACACCACAATGAAAGAATTGTGGTTTTGCAGTCATCCGTCGATCTTGGGGAATAGAAGTCTTTTATTGACAGAATACATAAGATTTGAGGTCATATTTTTTCAGAGCATTCACATTTGAAAATAGGCCTTCAGGTAATACTTTGGTAATAGAGAAATAGATAATTAAACTAATCACCTGGCCTACAAAATACAATAATCCTTTTACTCAATTAAAAAACGGGAAAAGGAAATAAACATTAGAGTTACTGCAAGAAAATGTAACGTTTTATCAGCAAATCCAATATAATGCCCTTAAATTTGTGCCATTGGTTTTTGCTTACATCACTATGTAATTCCTATTACCCTGTTATACTGATTTTTGTTGCATTGTATTATATCTAACACCCCCCCCCTCCTTCATCTTACACTCTGAATAATCCAAACCATATGGGCAAGTATATATACTGTTAAATCTCTGAGCCGACTACCAGCTCCATGTATAGTAAGTGGTTATTTTGATCATCATACATTACCCCCATAAACGTGCTATGGACATTCAGATCAGATGTACTTTTATGTATTCCATAATGGATAGTAAATCTTATTCTCAAACAGGTGGATCTACAATCTTTTTATTAGATGCCCATTCATAGTGACATAACAAAGAATCGGTCTTCTTCATAAGCGGTGCCCCCAAAGGTTTTGATACCTTTTAAATCCTCCCTGTGGCACCCTAATCCATTTCGCCTGCTTGCACAGAAGCGGCCTCCTCATCATCTCGAGATTGCCAAATAGCCCGCTATTGATTTGGGAAATAATCCTGAAGTTACAAATCGCGTCCTCATCAGCTCGAGATTCGACCTCAAAACTTGAAACTCGACCTTGAGAAATTAGTTCGAGATATTTTGCTCAGCGTTGGCGCATAGTGCAAGTCTTCGGTCTGGTGAAGACGCAGGACAAATACCTGGATATTTTGCCAAATAGTGGGATAGTTTGCAAACTATCCCAAGATATCTTGGGATGACAATCCCAACCAAATATCCCGCTAATTGCTACTTCGGTCTGATGAAGACGCAAATTAGCTGGATAGTTTGCGATCGGGATAGTTCAAATAGCTGGATATTTGGCAATCTCGAGATAGTGAGGACAGGCCTAGAGACATTTTTAGCATCTTCTTTCTTACTGTTCCTTTTTTGGTCAGCTCTTCCGTAAATTGGATGGCTTGTACTCCAGGGATTATCTCTTTGCATGAAAGATTGGGGAGCCCTGGATAGATGATGGGTATAATGTATCGCCCATTATTTATTACGTTTATATTCTGATACAATGTATTCACGTTATGACAATGTATTCATGTTATGACAATGTATTCATGTTATGACATGCTCTGTTGCTGGTTGTTTTTAAATAATCAGTTCATACATGTAACTCTAGCCCAGACCATGGTTTTTCTTACTCTCCTTTAAGAATTTGTATATTATTATTACTGCCAAATATGTCCCTATTGAAGAAAAAAAACTGCCCAGGGGAAATAGTGAAAGTGTGGGGTGGATAGCTGTTGCTGAAGACATGTTTCACTGTATGCTTTACTCAATTAATAATCCCAACAATGTCGATGGCTTGTATGGTATGAATACAGTTTAAATTTTGGACTTCTCATCTGTTGATACAGTCAATGATATCATTGATTCGAGTCACATTTCTGATGTTTAAAAATTTTTAACATTAGAACTGTTGTTTTGTATTATTTTCTCATTTATTTTCAGTTCTCCCTTTTTTTCTCCGTCCATTTTTTTTGTTTTGCTGGTTCTTTTTTTTTGGGGGGGGGGGGGGGGGGCAGGGGATTGTGAAGCCAGTTACATAAACAATCCCTAATTATCTGTTGTACTGATAGCTATCATTGCTGCTTTTGAAATGAAGAAACCACTCTGGCATGTAGTCGTCTATCAATCATTTTAAATTTCTGTACCACATTGCTCAGAAATACCACTGTGAATTTCGGATCAATATTCTTGATCTTCAATTTTAAAAAATTCCAATAATCTTCTCAAAGTGCAAATAGATGCCTGTTGATGTGTGATGTGAATCATGTGATGATCTTTAGGTGGGAAGCACCGACAAACATTCCTGACTTTGACAACTTTCATTGTTTACCAGACATGACTTCATGATCCGCCGTGCTTGGCAATGGTTGCCCATCTAGCTGTGTACATAGTGTTCAGCCAACAAAGCGTGCTTTAAAAAACATGTATGGGAAAATACTGAAGAACTGTCACTTTGTGAGGAATTCGCACACAAATATTTTTCCCGCTTGTCAATAAATTTAGGTGTGAGAAAGTATTTGATGATCAGGAAATGTCCATCTTGGTCAAACTTGTTTTTCAGACTTGTTCTGATTATCATTAGCCGAAAGAGATGGGTTACTCTTGTCCGTCAGTGTCTTATCTTACCTCATCATGCCATACAAATGCAAAGGAAATGATATTCCATACATGTAGCTAGTGACATTCATTAATCTAATAATTAAATCCATTCCTTATTCATTTTTGTCATCCCTTATTATTTTGCACAATGAATGTGATGGGAGAGAGTCCCTGTTTTTCTCAGGCTACTGTATGAGATTAATATCATCATCATCAATTGTATTAAAGGAAAGCATAACAAGTATTCTAGTTTTCTTGTCAAGTCAAACTTTTTGAAAATTTTGTTATTCCTCTTGATAAATGAAAGAATTGCATAAACCCACAGATATTCAATGTTACATATTTCTTTTCATACATCATATGTAACTCATATCAGTCCCATGAAAAAAAAGTTTTCCTAGAATGAATAACAAATTATTCTCCTTTCTATTTTCTTTGATCTCTTCAGAGACACCATTGATCGATGGCTGCGGTGAGCGTCGAGTATGGCATCGTGTGAGATGGTCACAACCTCCTCTTCCTCATCGTACGGTCTCCACCAAGCCTCTCTCATCCACATCCCCCCATCATCGGCCGACCAATCACCTACCACCTACCTCAGCTGCAATGGCACCATGGGTAGCACCAGCAGTCTTCTGGCAGACAGCGGTTACCGTGGCTACAGCGACACCACCACCAACAGCAACAGTTCCGTCTTCGAGGAGCCCTCTGCCCCCAACGACGACACCGAGTCGATAGGTCCCCCCAAGCTCACCCCGATAAGTGGAAAGCTGGAAAAGGTGAAAGACCTGTAGTTGACAGACAGCTGCGCAGTTGTGTTCTCACTTGCTGATATTGTTTGTAGATTTATCCTAGGGAAACTTTCATCTGTTGAAGGCTAGAAGGGCGTTGACTCATATACTTTAATACAGTGCTAACACCCTTATGGCTCTCAACGTTGTGATCAGTTGTGTTCTCACTTGCTGATATCGTTTGGAGATTTATCCTCAGGAAACTGTTCATCTGTTAAGGGTTAGAAGGGCGTTGACTCATATACTTTAATACAGAGCTAACGCCCTTATGCCTCTCAATGTATGAATTGTATTAAACACATTTTTGGTAGAAACAATAAATTGAAGAACCCTCAATATTTTAAACAATAACAAAGCATCAATAACGCTACTTTAAAAAAGAGAATCTTTGTGTTTGAGTCATCAACCAAAAACAAAAATAATAATAATAATAATTACATGTGTATATATTCCCTCATCAATACATACAAAGTCGATCAAACCATGTTTTGCTTTATCGTCCACTTAAAGCTTATCTGCCATAGTTTACAGGAGGGATTAGAGCGCCCTGCAAGGTCACTGGACAGGTGGTTATCTCATCAACTCAGCTCTCAGTTAACATGAGAAAAAGAGCATCATGGGGGACCAATGGTCACCGATTAGGCATTGTTTGTTATATAGAGGGCGCAAGTACCTACAAGTAGTGCAGTGGGCCTTTAAATAGATCATTAAGTTTCTTGACATTACACTCGTCATAATGTAATGGATTTGTCAGGAGATGTAAGTCAGTAAAGGGCGGTGTGTCCTATTTAAGGTTACCATGCACAGCTGTGTTATTTGAATGTGGTTAAGTCACAAGGACACTGTATCAGCTTGCAACTCTGTGCCCCTCCTTTCAAAGTACATCAGAACTCACACTTGCTAAATCTTTGTGCATTGCTTACTATTGAAAGAAATGAATCACAAATCTAATATGACATGCACTATATCTGTCAAAAATGTATAATAGCCAGTAAGATCTTAAAAACAAGTTAACCAACAAACGCATGTAAGATTTCTTCCCAAGCTTTTATGGCACTATCATATTTTATTTCCATTCTTACTTCTTCCCATTCAGACAAAAGAAAAGAAGCTAATCAGACCCATTGCTGTCAGGTTTGCATCCCCCAATACGTCACCCACAGAGACATACAAGCAGAGCTCCTCCCAGTCTCCTTCGTTATCGGACACCATGGCAACATACTCCCACCCCCCTGATATCCTAATGACCAACAACAATCATGGTTTCTCCTCCGGGAAACACTTTGGGAAACCGCCCACCAAGACCATGTCCCTCCAGGACATCACGCCGATGCAGCAGCCGTACCGCATGAACGTGCACCACAGCAACCACAGTACAACCAACGGCCACCACCACCAGTCGACGCTTCCGCACAAGGGCGATGCCGCCCAGCGCTCCGCCCTGCACCAGAAACTCCAGCAGGCGCAGTCTCTGAACTTCCTCAACCGCGGCGGCTGGGCGAACATCCACCACGGCGGGACGGTCGTCCCCGGGAAGATCGGCAACGCAGGGCGCCACCGCAGTCATAGTCATTCCATGTACCCCGGTGATGGACACCGCCCTCTGCAGGCATCGCATGGGCAGGACACCAAGCAGCACAGCCATCCTCACCTGGCATCTCCGAGAACCAACGGGGAGGAACATGTCTACGCTCCGGTCTCGGTTTCATCCGTACCTGAGGAGTCTGATCTAGCTGAAGAGAACAGGATCCTCAGAAATAAAGTCCAGGTAAAGTTTGACCCAGTAAACAACAGCCCAAATGATTGTTATAAAGGCCTATCAGTTAGTAGATTAAGTAGATGACCATTTGGACCGTGTATCATAAGTCTGTCCATTATTACAGAAATTCTTAATGCAGTCACACAATCATCATCACATCGCCACATCATCATCACAAGACATATTTACTTCTTTATCAACCTCCTATCTACTACTAAGTTTAAAACAGATTTTAATTGAATGCATGAAACAAAACCCAACAATAAGCCTTTGACAGGGATCTAGATTAATCATTTTAGGGCCTGTGTACTGTGTACATGAGCCCCTGTTTAAATGTAGACATTTGGGGGCCGTGTGCACTTGACCCCTGTTATTGTTGAGTTCTGCCGAAAACATTACGAAACCTTACCAACTGTCATTCCCTTTTCCTATCAACCCTTGAAGTATTAGGAATAAATAGGGCGATTAAATCCACACTTTTCTTACAAATATTGTTACATCTACTTTTTTGAACAGTCATGCCATCACTCAATCATCACTTATCACTACCCCAAACCGATGTGAGACCATGTGTTCACAGAAGATAACCCTTGAACAATAATACCCCTCAGGGAAACCTTATATCTCACTCGATACAAATCACCATTATAAATACATCAGACCTTCAAACGCCATTATGCAATCCTCGGAACAATCAAATGATCCGCGCTCATCTGATTCGAGAGTCAGTCGATTATTTATAACAGCATGACTAATAGGCTAGTATTAGACTCACAGAGGACATACTGAATGTCTCCAATGGCCTTTCGTGGAAGATCTTCAACTAAGACACTCGCAACCAAAAACAATTAAAAGATTCATTTTTTGTTGACACTTGAGGAAAGCAAGTTTACAGTCCGCGAGCATTAGTAGCCTCTACCCTCACTTCCTTTGGAGACTATATTCTTTGCATTATCTACAAGATTTCCACCATGTTGCCAGTCCAGGAAGAAAAGGTGATTTTGAAATATATTGTTGTGACTCAATGCATGGAACTCTCTTACGGTAGTATAATCTATTTACATACCGTAAATAACGTTGTATAAACCGCCCTCGTGTATTAACCGCACCCCTCTTTTTCGCCCTTAAAAAAAAAAAAAAAAAAAAAAAAAAAACCTTTTTTTTTTTTTTTTTTTTTTGCCGAGATTTTTTTTTTTTTTGTGTAAGATCATTACGGTACTGTAAATTAAAAAACAGTAGGGACCTAGGATAGAACCTTGTGGTACACCATGTAATAGAAGAAAAATTGGAGGAATTATTATTATAAACTAGGTCTACATATTGAGATCTATCAGAAAGATTACTTTCAAACCAAGATGACAGACAAATTTGAGTGTTGTTCTAGTTTCCGAGTGGTGAGTCAACACACCGATTACCGAGCTGGGAGACATTGCCAGGCATAGCGCCAGGTGGAGGGGCATAAATTGAAACTTAAAACTTTGGTGTACCGTGTATAAACCGCACCCCCGACTTTGAATTTTTTTCGGCGGCAAAAAAGTGCGGTTTATACACCGTTATATACGGTATTCAATTTTCAGCGAGAAAAAAAATGACAGATAGTCTGAAAGAAACATGGCCAGTGTGAGGAACGAATCCTATTGCTAGGTATCATCCCTGTAGTCAAATTTGTTTTGATTATCCAATCATGTACTTCAACACAGTGAACTAAAAATTCAGCCCTCTGCCAATTAAAAAAAAGGAGCTCTTAATAAACAACTGCTAACAACTGTGTTGGCATGAACACAATCATTTCTGTGGATGATTTTTTTTTTTCATAGGTAGGATTAAAAACTCATTATGTTAACTGTATGTTTCCATAGAAACAACTTCACAGGCATCACTGGACATAAAAGCATTCGTTATCCTAATTAACTGCATACAGGAAGTACACAACAAGTCAAAGCCATACAGTGTACAGCCATTATCTTATTTTATAATTGGAAAAGTGCCTTTTATTTCGGCTTGTGTACCGTTACATCATAATTTCAATACTTGTATCCCATCTTTGCTCAAGAGGATAGAATCATCATTCAACTAATAGAATTGTGTGTCTTGTGTTGTTGATTTCCTTATAGAGCAAGCATGATCAGGTTAGTTGTGTGATTTTTATTTCGATTTTTGTTGTGCTCTTGCCGTAATAATTCACCGCTTCACGATCACATTAAATTTGTATATTTTTCATCATTTGGATTGTTTTCACTGCTTCTAAGCATATCATGCACATCACATACATACATGCACGCGCACGGGTGTGCTATGCTCACCTGCTGTATTACTACATGGCAAGCTCATCATTGTAAACCTGTTCAGAAATATGATCTCTGCGTGAACATAAAAGGGTTATTTGCACCGAACTGTTACACCAACTGAATTAGTACCGGTAGATTTTTGATAACAGAATATCAAATCAAAATTTTACTAAATGTTCATGATTGCAAATAAAGAAACACTGCTGAATATGTACAATAGCATAGCATCGAGCAAAGGAAGATCTATACAGGATATATTTTGTCCAAACTGAAACATAAAACACTTTCTCGTCTAAAAAGATATGAAGATTTGAGTTGTTTTGCTTCCATTTGTGTACATTTTTTTTTGTGCAAAATTTTGGTTATTAATCACTTTTTTTCTCCCATTCTCTCGCACATGGGTTATGGCCATTATTGGAGCTTTGCACATTTGTCTTGGAATAGTGTCTGCTGTTTGGTACATTTTGAATATTTATGATTTTTTTTTAATTGTTTTTGCTGTGCTGTGTATACCTTGGGAAAAATTTGCAACGTCTTTGCATCAATTTTCTATCATTTTATTTTTGGAAATTCTCTTTCGATGTTGCAAGGCCATAACAGAATGTATACAAAAAACAAGAAACATTGTGCTATAAATTTTTAGTTCAAAATATGAATTTTCACTGTTATCCTTTACTCTATATGTGTCATGCAGCAGCAAAATTTGCATTTTTTTTTAAAAGCAGAAAATGTGTTGAAAGAAAGAGAAGTGCCTTAAATGTGTAATAAAAAGAGAAAATACTGTACATCGCATCTTTCAGCAAAAAATTGGGTCACTAATGAATACTTATCTATTCACTTGCTTTAAAAAATGAAATAAAACTGTCATAAAGTCCATAACCAAGTGGCCCTCCAAATTTTAATTGAGGACCCCCAAAACTAAAAATTTGAAGACATACTGAGACCTTAGAATTTGAAATCTGGTTTCCTTGTAACAAAATAGGTTGTGTTATGCCTTGATTAAACTATACTTTTGGATAGCAGTGATAAGACTACAAGTGATAATGATTCTTAAATGTCAGAAAGTGGGGTCGCTAAGTATCCATCTGGAGGTTAACGATCATAGCATTTTTCATTTATCATCGACCCACGGTGACATTGATCACAATTAATGCTTGCCACGTTGCTGCTGACAGCTGTCTGCATTTTCACCTCAAGTAACCCTGCTGTTTCTTCCATACAAGACCCCACTGAGCTTGGCTCTCTGTCTTTCTGACTCCTGAAGCACTGCAGGCCTTTATCTTCTCTGAAGTTTTGCCAATTTGTGGCTCGGATGGTTGTGCAGTTATTGTTGCATTCGTTTTATGTCTTAAAGAGGGGAGTGTTATATTGATGCACTGTTGGGTCTGTGGTACTTGCATGCTGGAACTTGGGTTTGTGATCAGTAAAGAGGTATTTTAATTTCATTTGCGATCAATGTATTTAAGTTTTGTTTTGTTTCTGTTCCACTTCTCTCCCACTTTCTGTCTTTGTAAACATTTCTCCCTTGTTTCCCTTCTTCCATCTATTTGTGCCTGATCTTTATCTTCCGTCCTTCCTTTACCTGATATACTTTCTTACCTCTTCTCTGCATCCTCTTTCACATATTTTGCCCTTCTCTCTGTGTCTACCGGTACCTGTTTTCCTGTAATTCTGCCATTTATCTGTAAATCCCCTCTCTGTCCCAGCTTTTCTTACTTCTCTTTCTCTTTTGTATCCTTCTTTATCTTTACCTTTTCTATTTTTCTCCATCTCTTTCCTTCTCTCCCTCTCTCTTACTCTTCTTCTTTCTTGTCTGTATACTTCTTTTTCTTTTGTTGTTTCTTTACTCTACCCCCCCCCTCTTCCCCTCTGTTTCTCTCCCTTTCTCTCCACTCCCTCTCTCCTCCCCTCTCGCTCTTCTCCTTCAATCTCTACATAGAAGTGTCAAATTCAAAGGTCGTGGTTCGATCCCTGATATGGCACTAATGTCCTTTGGCAAGACATTGATCTTCATTTGCCATTCCATACCCAGGAGAGAATGGGGATCTGGCAGGAATTAATTCCTTGAAATGCTGGAGCGCTGTCATGGCAGCACAGCTCAGCACAGCCGGCGTAATAATCTCCAAGTTTGGAAGCGCTTTATTGTGATAAGCTCTATATAAAAACTGTGTATTATTATTATTATTATCCTCTCAGGACATGAAGCACCAGCTGGTGACCATGAGGGACACGATGGAGGTCAACGAGCAGACCATCTTTCAGGTCCAGGATGAGAAACGGCGGGACTACGAGGGCCGCATCAATCGGCTCCAGACCCAGCTCCAGCAGGACAAGGAGTCATCGCTCTCCCAGCAGAGGTCTCAACAACAAGAGGTAAGAGAAGGATTCTAGAACATGTGCTCCAAGGACAAATCGCACTGACTGAATCCCCAACATTAACCCTGGACCCAGAGCTATACTAAACCCAACATCAAACCCAATCATGGCCATAGGCCTAACCCTAAACATCTATCTTTGACTACGTAAAGCCTGAAGAAAAACTGTCGCAGGAGCATTTATTGTATCACTGACAAACTATGAAACTCACCATCACAGAGACTTAACCGTTCGTGTGGACGCATATTGATAAGCTTGTGTAATTTTCTCATTAGGAACTCTATGACCCCTTTCCTTATTGGTTATTAAGCCCAATTTCCCTCAGAATTGGATTATTCAATATTTGGCATTATGAGTTGTCACCTCACGTGTGTGTTTAGAAGGTTCTAGAGCCTGTCAGGGCTAATAGAGTTAGAAGGAATATTCTAGTCAAATTTTGCCCATAGATAAACTCTTTTGGAGTGCTTCTGTCTGGGTTTAGATATTTCAAATAGCCCAACATTTTCATTTACTGGTAGTATCTAATTTGTATTGTTAAAACGAAAGGCTTGTCTTGCTTCTTGAATTCATGAATTCATGAGTTGTGAAATAAGTCATGGATATGGTCTATTAAAGCACTGGTATTGGAAAATTTACTCGTGAAATTCTAACTTTGATAAAATTCGAACTTTTATAGCCCTGCATTACCTTTTGTCATCACAAGCCTAGAAGGTTCTACATGTATCTGACCCATCAGTGAAAGGCATTTTCTAAGGTTTAAAAGACAGGGGGGGGGGGGGGTTGTTGATTTTTCTTGAAATTCCTTCAAGATCAAGATCAAGTTTTCTACACAAAATGACTATGATTATTCCTTTTTAACAAGGAAAGCTGAAAATATCACTCAGCTCCATTTCAAGATAATACTTAAACAAAAATATGTTTAAAGAAAGGTAAGAATAAAAAATATAGTTAAAAGCTATTATGTTTGAAAGATTTTTTGTTTTGTATCTGCCCTCCTCACTCCCTTCATATCAAACCCATGTAAACATCCTATGCAGTTTACTCCCCGATGGTGCTCACATGGTCCTTAACCTGTTGACAACCAAACTTCTGTATTCTCCTGTGCTTCCTACAGTAACCACCTACTCCCCACAGGCAATGGGTTAACCACTTTTCACGATGACAATTCATTAATCACCTCATACATGTATCTTGCATGCTTTCTCAGAGCTTGCGAGGTGACACGTGGGCTCATAATTAGCTGTAATAGCTTCCTCCTGCTACTTTTAGGAAGCAGGGATAGGGAATTGCATAAGACGGGACATGGGCAGGAAATAGCATTAATGCTCTAATTGCGGTCGCGGAGGTTAGAGACCTATAGTGTCATATTGCGTTTGACCTGGATGCCTGAGGACTTAATTGAAAATGTTAAGGAGAGTTTTTAAATGATATAGTTTTGAATGATGGTGTCAGGTAATTATACATGTATTTTATTGACTTTAAGGGTACTTTTCTTGTTATTCATAGATCAAGTAGGTATATATTCATTGTATATTTACAAATTGAAGTCAAAATTATCTTGTAAGGCACTAAATGTTACTTCTTATTTTGGCTTTAAAATTTCCAATATGTTTCAGTAATTTCAGTAAACACAACAATTTTTGTGAATCCTCGGGCTAATGCCCTTCTGCTAGACATGTAATGACTTCTATGAATTTTGAATGAATATCACCTCTTATTATTGTTGAACTGCAACGGTTCTGATTTAATGACAAATTGTAGAATCATTTCGAGTGATAACAAGAAAACTTCACTTATTATCTTATTCTATTTGATATACTCTACAGATTTACCGGCTAGAGCAGGACAGGAAACAAGTGAAGCAGAGACTTGAAGGCCTGCAGAAGGAGCTATCAAGACTCAAAGACAATGGGAAGAAAGTGGAGGAACAACAGTCAGTATTAGCTGAAAGCCAGCAAGAAATCACCAACAAACGATACGAGATCAAGCGTCTCGAGGAAGGCGTGAAGCGCTCCAAAGAAGAGCTCCAATACGAGAAGGAGAACGTGAAGCGGTTGCAAATCGAGTTGGATAAGACAAGGTTGCAAGTGACAAAGAGGACCAATGGTAGCCAACAGCAGTTGTTGAGTAAGAAGGAATCAGAGTTGTCACAGGTGAAGGCTGATGTAAAGAAAACAATGGACCAAAGAGACGGCTTGATGCTGAGGGTGAAGAATCAGGGAGATGAGATTGATAGGTTGGGGGCGCTTGTCAAAACCAGAGAGCAGGAACTGGCCCAGGAGAGATGCGAGGTGGCGTATTTGAAAGAGGTCAATGAGAGGTTGACCTCCGCGCTGAAAGAGAAGGAAGAGAAAGTTGAAAAAACAAAAGGAAGCAAGGAGGGGAGCGCTCCTAATTCTAAAAAAGTGGATGTGATTCAGCTAGAACTTGGTAGGACAGTGGAAAAATTGCAGCAGCTGCAGACCGAGAAAGACATGGAGTCTACTCGGCTGCAGAAGAGAATCTCAGAGAAAGATGCAGATATTAAGAGACTTCAGGGGAGGTTAAGAGAGCGCGGGAAGGGGAGTGAGCGTAACGGTGTTGATCAAAAGACAAACCCTGCCCAGAGACGTCTCGAGCAGGATAGATTAGAACTGCAAGCAAAGTTAGCAAAGCGAGAGCAGGAGCTCAAACAAGCGAGGCAACAAGTAATGATGCTGCAGACACAGGAGCGGAATACCGGTCCAGCGCTCTCGAACTCTATCCTTCAAAAGAAGGAAGCGGAGCTGAAAGCCTGCCAGGAGAGACTCCACCAACGGCATGCAGAGATCACCTACATCAGGGAAAAACTTGGTGAGCGTGATGCAGAAACGACTGCCTTGAAAGTAAAACTTGACAGGGTGCATAGGCAAATCCCCGAGAATGGTAGAAGGTCGGGCTCCTTGGACAGGGAACTGTCTGGGACACGAGCAGCCAAACAGCAGCTTGAATCACACGTGAAGTCCCTGAAGGAAGAGAACGCCCGTCTCAAGGACAAACTAAGTCGGGTGGCTGTCGGGGTGAGGACACTCTCCGAGAGCCACCTGAACCTCGCAAAGCTATCCATGGTGCCCTCGGTGCCGGACAAACCAAAGTTTGAGCGTACCGACCCAAAGGCCATAGGTCAACTTCAGAAAGAGGTCACTAACCTTAAGCAGGAGATATCGTGTTTGAATGAAGACAGGGAGAAGCAAACGGCCGAGTTTCGCCAGGAGCATGGCATCTGGCAGGAGGAGAAGCATCGGGTCATCGCCTACCAGAAGCAGCTCCAGCTCAACTACGTGCAGATGTGCCAGAAAAATAAGAAGCTGGAACAAGAGGTCCAGCAACTGACCAAAGAACTAGACAACGAGGAAGTCATACAATGCTGATGATGAACTCATTCCCTTTGTCAGGGGTCACTATGTAGCGGTCAGTGACGTACCCAGTACATTTGCCTCGCACTAGATGATTGGTTGACTGTTGAAAGGTCACATGTTTATGAACTGAATCTTCTACACAGGGATCATTTCATAGAGAGTCAATGAGGTTACCAAGTAGTCAAGTGACCTGCTTGGATAGCACAGGTTTACTGGTTTGGATATTTTCTTCTATAAATAAAATGATTTCTTTTGTACACTGCCAAGAATGAGGTCATGATTCTGGGACCACAATACGGTTGATTTGGCCTTCAAGATAGTCACTGCCACTTGTAATGTACATGTACAGCCTCATTTAACATGCAGATTTTCAGAGGTTTTTTATTCTCAAGCTGTGCATATGACATGGCAGCTACTGAAATAAGTGCATTGAAAATGCACTTTTTAAAACAAATAATGGAAGGGAGAAGTGAAGATTACCTCTGCAACCGAACCCTTCTGTACCATGAACAGCTAAACCACTCGCTCAAGAATATAAGAATTAAACAATGTGTTTGGACTAACTAATGACACTTTTATTCCGGAAACAGAAGTGGGTACTTTCTTTATCAATTTTATTCCCATGTAAGGTTTTATATACCTAATACAACAATGAAATGTGCCATTGTAAGTCAAAAATTAACATGTTAAACTGCCTTTTCTGCGATAGTTAAAAAAACTTGGCAAAGGAGGGGATTACAGATATGGTTGATCTTTATTAGAAATTTCTTTTCACCGTGGCAATGATTTAGTTTATACATAAATATCAATCACTGGTTGGTGACATATTATAGAAAGTAGAACTTTTTATACATCATCTTGTTTGTAACATAATGACTAACTCAGAAAAAAATCTAGCCCTGTGATGCAGGCATGAATATTATTTGGAACAATTCTCACATACATGTATGTCTACTCATTATTACTAGCCATATCTGAAATGTTGGAATCTGAATCAACCGGTTTCCAAATTTCAAAATGAAATAGATTTATGCAAGTTTCGGGTAACAAGTCTTCATGAAGTTCATAGTAAAGATTTGCAAATGCAACTCATTAACTAAGCAAACAACTGCAAGAATTTCATGTATAAAGTATCATATGTATGCAAACTCTAGTTCAGTATAACTCAAAATATTTTCAAAACACAGATTTTTTATAAAGTTAGAGTTTATGTTGCACTGACATATTTTTCCATAGTAGTTTATTGGGTATCTAATATTTAGTCTTCCATGACAACTCAAAGTTTTTTTAGGCTGATAACAATCATGAAATTAAACTATGTACACTCTGTAATGTGCACTGTGTAATCATGATGCTATACATTTCTAATGATGCTAGTTTAGTAGTAACGGAAGAGAATTGATGGTTACTGCTAGATGGTGTTTACATGATGTTTTGTGAGCTTCATCTTAAAATCAGGATGGTAAAATTTGATGGACAATTCTAAACTTAAAGGCAGGGTATTTTACCGACACCACTTCATATTTACGTCCCGATTTGTTGGCAGCCATGTCCCACAATGCATCAACAACTGTCTGACGTGCCTGTGATGCTTGGGTACAGGAACCGGAAATCACTCTATGTATGCCTTCACCAAAAGATGGCGCAATTGAAACTAAATTGTGGTAGTGGTAGCAATGTCTGTAAAATACCCTGCCTGTAATATGAAAATGATATCATTTTTTCACAATCTGTACCAATGATATGATGATTTTTATTTGTTATCAATAAGTAGCTAAATGTATTATTGTTTCATACCTCATCATCACAGTTTAGATGATCAAGTATTTGGTAGCATGTGGCATTCAGAAATGGAACTCGGTAAATAGTATCCAACGGTATATATGTTTTGCATTTTAACCATGTCACTTCAAATATGTGGACTGGTTAAAAAGACCATAATTTGCTGAGACTCAGAAATGACTATGTAAATTACTATATTATGTAGTGCCAATTTATTTTGTTGATGAGCGTGATGAGATGGATAGAAAAGGGTATTATTTTTTTTAAAGATATGTAATGATGGTGCTCATGTAGGTGAACAAAATGTTCATGTTTTATATTTTCATCAGCAATGAAATGGCCAATTTGCTGTTGAATGATGGAAGGGATCACATATGTGATAGGTATATTTTGAAAATGAACACACTTGGCGATACTAAGATGTGCTGGAATGCAGGATAAAGTGTACAGCTTCCTTTTAGTTGGTATTCATATTGATACTGTTTTTATGTTGTCTTACCGTTTTTTTTTTAAACAGAAATTTACATTCTGTCCTTTTTTCTCTTTTCTTATTGAATATAAAGCCATTTATGTAATATTTCTTTATTCTTCTTTCGCCCTCTCGTTGTACTCATATACCATACTCTATTTGTTTCTTTCTTTGTTTCTCTCTCTCTCTCTTCCTCTCGCTTCTTTTCCTCTCTTCTTCTGTCTTCTTTTTCTCTCTACTTTTCCTCCTCCCCTCTCTTTCTCCTACTTCCTCCTCCCCTCTCTTTCTCCTTCCTCCTCCTCCCCTCTCTTTCTCACTCTTCCTCTCCCTTTCTCTCGTTAGATCTCCCGCTCTTGCTTTCTCCTCATGGGTATTTTATATTTCATAAAATATTTACAGGACAAACATGTACACATATCCTCTTATGTTATATATTCTTGTATATATGTATTCAAAGTTTATTTCATGTGCAAGGCACATGGGCACGTATTCTGCTCTTTCCGTTGAACCTGGTTTTATGACTAAGACACGTTCATAAAATATATAACAAAGATCTCAGTCCAACTCCCTTAAAAAAAACCTTTCAGAACAAGATTTACATATAGGGCCAAATTGGTTGCATATTATTCTTCAAATCGGCAATAGTGATACTTTTCTTTTAATTCTATATTGTTCAAATGACAATACACATGGGGGAGAATGTTGTAGAAAAGTTGAAAAACCTGCCAATTTTGATAGAAAAACAATGATTCTGAATTTTTCAACATTTTTTAACATGTTGCCAATTTAAAGATTTTAAAGCAAAGCTTTTTTTTCTTTTTGAAATTCCTAGAATCAATCAAACGCAGTATAATCATGAAACAAAAATGGATGCTTATTGAGCAGAAATCTTTGCCATTTTTTCTTGAGGCACAATTGTTTAGGCTCTGAATCAAAAGTTTTTGATCCAAACCACAAAATGAATGATCGTCGCAAAAGGGTTATCAAACTCACCTTTAGACTAAGCTTGAACCCTGCATTGGTTTTGTAGGTTTTAGTAGAATACAAATCATTCTCTGTTCTTCCATTTTCACTAGTTTCCTCAAACACCCAATGAGTATTCAGTTTTGTTTCATCAGAGAATTGTTTGCTTTATTTCAGAAGTGATTCGTTATTATTCCAGAATGTACATAACAAGAAATGACAGGCTTTTTATGGCTAAAAGTAGGAGAATTAATCTCTTTTTATCGTTCTATTACCTTTGTTGTATGATATGTATGAAAGAGATGTACTATATTTAATTTGCTAGCAACATGTAGCAATAATAAGGGGATTCACAACCTTAGCATTTGAAGTGAGGTCAGTAATGTAGTTCATGATATCATGAAGAAATAGATTTGATTGTTGACATATCTCTCTCACCCTCAATTGAAGAAAAAAAAGAAGCAAAATGGGCAATGTTTTTGTCCTCTTTGTTTTGTGCGTTTATGATTATCCCTTCCATATGCAATTACCATGGATTTGTCTCCATTTTTTACGACATTTTCTAAAATTTCTTTTTTTTAATGGAACCATCTAATCAAGATACCTGATTTATTGTTAACAGCATAATTTATGGAAATGGAAGAATAAACTAATCATAAATCAATGCTGTTTATTAAAAAACAAATGGAGTAGATTATAGCACTCCGAATTTAAATTGGGAACCTCTGTAGGATAGTTCGAATATCCTGTGTTTTTAATTTTCATATATGAATGGTTTGGTCCCCAAATACATTTACATGTATATTCCATGTAGTATTTAAGCCTAGTCCCTCAGTCAAATTCAATGACTAGTCTCGTATTGCATTTGATGTATTTACCTTGTTCAAAGTAAACGGTTCTTTATTCCTTCACTATTTATTGAATCATATTTTGAGCCTAAAATGTGGTTTTAATTATGTTCATTCCTAATACTGCACCTAGTCTTTTGACATATCTTGATGCGATTTGATTTGTTTTGATCCCCACTACGCTCTGTATTATTTTTCTGTACATGATTTAAAATTTTGTTCAATTTTTTTATAAAACTACTATTTTCCCTCCCAAAGTACAGCCTCCTATTGATCACTGTATTATGTCAGGTAGTTTCTATCACAATTGAAAACAAATTGTTGACCTTGATTGGTTTATGTTTTCTAAACTCTGATCTCTGCCATCTGTTTCAATTAAACATTTGAAACAATTATACTTCAAAGAGCCTCGTCTGTTCTGACTTTTCTTTTTGTGATTTGATTTGATTTGCTGTAGATTGTCATTTGTATTTCAAAGGTAAAGTGTTGAGTAAAGGGTGCTAAGCTGATTGTGTATGTACTGGCTCGCAAAAGCATCACAGATATTTAAGCAGTACCAACCAAGATTTGAGTGCATGAGAGAATTTGGGAGGGGGGGGGCACATATATATATGGAAATTAAAAGAAAATTATTTGTATTACATTTGCTTCAAAGGAAGGCATCCACTCTTGTATCGTAAGACATATCCAGAAAAATGATTACACTCCTCGCACTTTAATGTCAACCACTTAATCTATTCAAATCCTTTATTGTATTAATGAATACAAAACATTTGTAAACACAGCATGGCTTTAAATTAACATTTTTATTTTTACATGTTTACATGGAAGATATGATTATTTTTACAGTGCAAAATACATTTCTTACCAAGAAAACCGAGTATAAAATCACACACATATCCACATTACTGAAAAAATTAGAATACCGGTAGCTTATTAACTCTGAAAGGGTTGTTTTCACCAACACAAATTATTTTTGTCATGATTATAAGCAATAGTACTCAAAGTTTCAAACACTGCTTTGCACTTCATATAATCATGATTATATCTGATATACAAAGTTCAATTGCAGAATTATACAAGAACTGTATAGCCGTAGAATAAATAAAAATAATTATTTTCTGCCGTATGATAAACTCTCAAATCAAAACAGCCGTTCGAGCATCGTTTCAAAATAAAACTCTATAGAGAATCAGGGTCCACTTCTAAGGTCAACGTTGTACATGTATTTAAATATACTCCATTCAACTGGGCGGAGCTCATTGTGAATGCGCACCGATAATTGGCAAGCTATCATCTAGGCAGACATTAACGTGTCAACTGACCTCTTCAAAGTAGTTTCCTTTTATAACTTCTTTTTGTATAATACTTTTTTTATGTGTGTATGCCCCTTCAATATCCAATGATTCTTTATAAATAATTGTAAAATAAATTCCTTACAGTGTGTACAGAGTACAATAGACCTGTTTGGTCAACGATGACCCGTTTCACAAAGCCTTTTTCCAATGACAAATGACAAAAATCAGTGACAAATGTGCTGATAGTGAAAACCAGAAGCAAGGATTTCACTAGCTTATAACAAAGACTGTCATTTGTCACTGATGACAAGTTTGTGAAATGGGGCCCTGGTCTGACAATTTCCTATGATAAAGATTATAATAACAGGTCCATTTATATAGCGCATCTACTATATGAATATACTCAACTGCGCTTAATACATGAACAAAGTATCATATTATTACCCCGGCTGTAGCTGAGCCACCATAATAAGGCGCTAAAGCACTCATTTCAAGGAATTTCTTCCTACCGGGTACTCATTGATACCAATAGAGACCCTGAATATGTAACACAAGGTTTAAAAGTTGATAGGCATGATATAAATAGAACGAAAGCAAAAAAGGCTAGATCATCAGCTTGATTCTCAATCTTTTGTACGGAGATGGAACATTTTAGCTAAATAATCATTTGATCACTTCATTTTATAATTTGTTGCATAAAATTTGTATTCTGCTTTGAATCATTCTTGACAGAATTCTTACCAGTAATCATAATTTTACATTTGCTTCTACCAAAGTCGGATTCATGATTAACTTTCTCTGTTAGAATATTTAAAATTCAACAACAACAAAAATTGATAGAATTTTCTACATGTGACATTGGATAGACATGATTTACTATTAAACTGCTCCAAATACTGATACAGCACAAGTATTGCACCTTTTGCTTGCTCACTTTGTAAAGTGAAACTATATATAAAGACTTCTCACCGCTCAAGAGGGACAAGAAAGGTGGTCTTCATAGACGAGGGACATTTATGTAAGGTTCCAGTGACAAACACTGTTCAAGGGTGACAAAAATTTGAACTTGATAGACAGGTGGTCTTTCTAGACAGGTAGTCAGTCTTTACAAGCGGTCCCTACAGCAGGTTTGACTTTACATGATTATGGCCTGAACAGTGGCAGTACCAGGATTCTTGGAAGTCTGGGGGGAGGGTCACAATGCGAGCAAGAGGGGAGGGAGGCAACACTGGCTGTGATCGGGTGTTTCTCCTCTGGTGGTAGGCATATTACTTCTGACTACGTTCATTACCCGAATGTACATGTATTAATAATAATAATAATCATAATAGACAACAGTACAGTCTTCTACAGCATTCATGTAATGCACATTGCCACTGCTGGTACTCCATCATTATTACCCTGGCTTTAGCACGGTTTCCAGTACAGAGCTTGAGCATTTTTAAGGAACTAATTCCTGCCAGGTACCTATTTACCTCACCTGGTTCGGGAGTGCCAAGTATAGATTAATGTCTTGCCAAGAGACATTAGTGTTGTCACAAGGATTCAAACCCCATGAATTGTGCTTCAGTCCAAAGACTGAACCACAACACCTCTACATGTATACCATATGATAAACGCACCCTTTCCTTCAGCGTATAAATGAAAAGTACATATTCTGTCATCAATTTGATGGCTGGATGTCATAACGTCATATCTTGTCTCCAAAAATGTGCGAGTGACTGGCTCACAGAAGCCTGTATCACGTTCATTTCCACACTCTGTAAAGGGCCAAGTCTAGATTTCCCTTTTTCAAGTGCAGTTATGCTCTAGATTGATGCTTTGCATGCATGTGAGATTTATATACACCCATTCAATGGAAATTCGATCTCGTCTGATTTAACTAACCATGTGTTCAGACTACAGTTGGTTAATTTCTTGTAGTCTGAACGATGTATGGCGAAACACGTTTGCGAAACGTTCAAATAAACAAAAAACGATAAAAGAATCAGTCTCACAATCGTATTGTACAAAAATAATATAACCGGGTGGAGCTTAACTTGAGCGTGCACTGATGATTGCTCAGCTATAATGTCAATGTCCTCTTCAAAAGGATTTCTTCATACAATGTTACTTTATATGCTGTTGCTACATGTAATCTGTATTCTCCTTTCGCTATACCTTGATTCTGTATACATTTCTTTATATGACTTTTGAATAAACTTCAATTAATCTCAACAGACTATAAGCGTCAGGATTGTCAAGTCTGACAGACATGAGCGCTATACAATTGCCCATAGAAAATTGCACGAGGGTATCTTGAACTCTTTCCCTGCTTTTGTCTACAAATGAAACAAACGCTGGATTGCCAGGGTCAGGTTTAGTCACATATGTAGTGTAAATACAATGTGGCAGTCTCATATTCCCAGCCTTGGCATAAGTATAGAGTATACAAATAAAAAAAAACACATGCACCACTTCGTCATCCGTCAGAAGGGGATCTCCTCGCCCGCAAAGTCCAAGAACTTCCCTGAATCTTCAACGTTCAGATTCTCTATCACCTCCATCATCCTCTCGACCGAATACTCGGGTGTGAAGTGCTTGTCCTCCGCGACATTCTTGTGGTAAGGTCGCGAGAGGTCTGTGTCCACCGTCCCCGGGTGAAGGCTGATGCATACCACCTTCCGTCTCCCTCTGGAGAACTCGATGCTCATGTTCTTGGTTGCCATGTTGAGGGCGCTCTTTGACATGCGGTAGCTGTACCATCCACCATACCCTTTAAAGAAAAAGAAGTAACATGAACTTTGTACTGTAGTTCTAGCAAACCAAAGGTCTCCATCTTTTTTATTTCTTTTTCTCTATCAAAAGATATTGTTTGTTAGATCATTTGTTCATGACTTTAATCCTTTAATTATTTATTCATTTATCTATTTACTTTATCATTCATTTAATCAATTCAATTATTGAACTATTCATCTATTTAGTTTGACATTCACTTGTTTATCTGTTTATCTAGTACTTGTTTGTACTTGTCAGCAAAATAGCTTCAAATTCAAAATGATTGGCAGATTAAGTACAAGTACATTCCATTAGATTCTGGGTTTATATTCCCTCCCTTCATCATGCACTAGAACCTATCCCTTCAACAACAACAACATCAATTGAACGTATGAGGACACTCACTAACCATTGTCTGATATTGAACCAACTCTGGCAGACATGTTGACCAGTGTGCCAGAGTGACCTTCTGATGTCGACTGTCCAAACTCTCCACTCCCCTTGGTCAGATGCTCCCCAAAGTACTTGGCCATCAGCAGAGGACCCACAGCATTGGTGGCAAATGTTGTCATCAGACCCTGTGTACACAAAGGTGAATTTGTATTGTATCGTATTAATTTATTCATGGTAAAAACTCTCAATCCATCAAAACAGACTGCCTTTTAGGGAGTCTGTGCACCGAGTCTCTATATCAGAGAGCCATCAAACCTCTTGAATTGGAATATAACTACACTCTCTTTGAATTCAAATGTTAATTTATGATGGAACTTAATGTTGGCAAATTTATCAATGTGATAGGATCATTGTTTTCTTTGTTGATAAAATGTTTCCAGTTAAACAACGCTCCACACTAATTTTTTTTGGAAGGGGGTCCAGATTGAATTTTTTACAGTCTGTATGTACAAACCATATTGTTTCATAAAACTTGATATCTATATTATAGCAATTCTACAACTTTGATGACAAATTTGCTCTCAGCCAATCGAATGCCACAATTTTAGTAGCTTATAACAGTTATTGTAACTTATCTTTTATAACAATTTTTATAAAAACAGGTCCCAGTCCTAGATATCATTCCTCCAAAATGGGATGGACCTCATACCTGCTGACGTTCTGAGAAGTATCGACTTTTTACACACATGTACAAAACAAATGGAAGAAAAATAAAAATCATTGTTGAACTACTTACTTTTGAATGCAATTATGCTCCAAAAACATTCTACTGTAAATGACTGTAACAATGAATACGAAGGGGCTAATCAGCAAGTTTGAAAGTAGCCTCAAGATTTGAATTTTCAGATAATTTGAAAAGATTGTATTTTAATACTACATAGGTGTCGTCTATTGTCACTAAAGTACCGCTGTTGAGTGAACTCAGTTTTGTACAGTGGTGCTTGAAATGTTGAGAATCTATAGAGGTCGTCTGAACAGTTTTTAATGAATGCTGCTATGTGTGCCAGATATGACGTTTTCCTTTTTCGTATACTTTAGCTAATATTGATGAAGTTGTATAATACCTCATGTGATACAGCTCTAAGACTGGTCTCTCCTCTCCCTGACGGATGTAACATTCCTGCACAATTTATTAGTAGGTCCAGCCCTTTCCTAGAACTCTCGTTGCCATGGAGACGCTGTTTAACTTGCTGGGCGGCTGATGCAATCTGCTCCTCGTTTGACACATCTAACTGCATGATCTGTGTATAGTTAAAGATTTAGGAGAAGAAAACAGAGCTAGTGTGATTATAACTTTTATCCTTAGATCTGATATTTTCATGTCCTACGTACGGCTAAAGATTATTATTTAGCAGGGTAGCATATGTATTTATCTTCATCCAAAACCTACTAGCACATGCGCAAGATTATCTATATAAATATATATATGTTTATATAACTGTGCACATGTTACCTCTCTATGGCTTGGACTGCCTACAAAAAGGAACACATGTGCTAGCATTTCAATAAAGTGATGACGTCCCAGTCAAAATTCTCATCAAGATGATGGAAATCCAACTGAAGAGAATGTGGAAACAACCATGTTTTTTTTGTCCAAATTACCATCCACTATGGTAACCATGGTAATCATGGTATCAAGCAATGATAATTTATGATAAGTTCTTTGTTTGATACCATGGTTACCAAGGTTACCATGGTGGATGGTAATTTGGACCCCAAAAAACAAACATGTTTACCATGGTTCTTTTTACAAGGGGTAGCATATGTATTTATCTTCATCCAAAACCTACTAGCACATGCGCAAGATTATCTATATAAATATATATATGTTTATATAACTGTGCACATGTTACCTCTCTATGGCTTGGACTGCCTACAAAAAGGAACACATGCTAGCATTTCAATAAAGTGATGACGTCCCAGTCAAAATTCTCATCATGATGATGGAAATCCAACTGAAGAAAATGTGGAAACAACCATGTTTTTTTTGTCCAAATTACCATCCACTATGGTAACCATGGTAATCATGGTATCAAGCAATGATAATTTATGATAAGTTCTTTGTTTGATACCATGGTTACCAAGGTTACCATGGTGGACGGGAATTTGGACCCCAAAAAACAAACATGTTTACCATGGTTCTTTTTACAAGGGATTATAATTTACACTTTCTTACAAGTTCCACGGCAAACCGCTGTACAATACAATTAATTGGACACCGTACCAACGGTGGGTTGTGGGCACAGGCGGGCGTGAAGTTAGCGAATGTTGTCTCAGATCCTCATTAAATTTACATGTAATTTGTAAGTAATTTACATTATGACGATGATGAGCTTCGTTACTGTCGCTAACTTCACATACGCGCTCATCACACCCCATCGTCGGTACAGCTGTATGCAATACGGAAAAATACTCCCCCAAAAAGATAAGACAATTGACACAAAACAATTGAATTAAACAGGTAGTCTATAAAGAAACAAAAGTATTCTTTTTCTCTTTCTTTCTTCTCTTCTCTTGATTTCCTTTCTTAACTGAAATTTCTTTCTTTTACTTTCCTGTTTCTTTTCTTTTTCTTTTCCTCTCTTTCCTCCTCTTGTTCTCATTTTTCCCGACGGCAGGGCAATTCTACCGACAATTTGGATATCCTGATACTAGTTGTGTATCCCCCACCCCCCCCACCCCCTCTAGTGATCCCGACGGCCCTGATCTGAGTGCAACAAACACATACATGCCAACATTTGAAAATCAGAAATCTGTACAAATTATGCTATTTAAAAAAAAAAGAGGAACAATCCTAACTCTCCTATTCAATACTACAGACAAATTTGTACAGGAAGAGGAACACCTGCATTAATTTAAAATGATAATTATCTTCTCCCAAAAAGAGGAATGTTCCTCTTTAATCTGAACAGTTGGCATGTATGCAAATAATTATAAAATCATTCTACTCGAGATCGAGGTAAGGCCTGTACTGCACTGAGAGCTAGGCCGCCCCGAGGTCAGGCGGGAGAGATGCATATACTACGCGTACGGTACCTGGAGACTGTTCGGATGCTCTTTCTGAAGTGCTTGCAACTCCGCTGCACCGTCCGGCTGTCGACAAGTTGCAACCACAAGTGTCACAGGCCGTTTATTCAGCAAATGTCGACAAAACTGCAATCCTATCCCTCTGCTTGCTCCTTGCACCAATGCATAAACCATCGTTGAATATCTTGAATGTGCCTTTGTCTACAAATTAAACTGTTTTGTTTAGGGAATAGCACTGTAGCAGTAGACAAATCTTGCGTAATAGCTGAAATTGCCAATTTGAAGTTATTTAGCGATCTGCAGCCAGTGATCAGCGGTCATGATGTCGGAACATCCGGAAAACTTTCAAAGAAGAAAATTGATACATTTGATGTTCGTTGTTCGGGGGGGGGGGGGGGGGAATTCAATGAAGTATTGTTAATTTATTGCATTTTCTTTGTTTGTTTTTTTTATTTGTGGGAACTGCCCCCTACCCTAGCCCAACGAACTCAAATGCCATAGCCCCCGCTGCGTACAGTCATGGTCGGTGGCAGGTACACCTGGGGGGGATGACTCAGGGGCGGATCTAGCTTTTTGCTAAGGGGGGGGGGTGACCAAAATAATGACGATGCGGAGCATCGTCCACGAGCCGCGAAGCGGCGAGCCGATTTTTTTTGGGGGTGTTTATTTGAACCCCGTAAGTGATGTTTTCATGGCATCTATTAACACGATGGAGACCATAAAAAGCAGTGCATGATAACGTCTTGTTAAATCAAGTAACAGTTAAATACACAGTTATATCCAGAGTTATCATGTGTTTGGTTAAGTTACCAGATGAGTTGAATATCTTCTCACAATATTTGCACTTGAAAGGGCTTCTCTCCAGCGTGCGTTCTTTTTTCTTTTTTTTCTTCTTTTTTTTTTTTTTTTTTTTTTTTCCTTTTTTTGTTTTGTTTGTTTTTTGGGCCGCCCAAGGGGGGGGGGGTTTAAACCCCCTAAACCCCCCCCCCCCCGTAGATCCGCGCCTGTTTAATCTTGTGGTTATCTTGTGGTTTCCAAACCGGCAAGATAACCACAAAATACTTGTAAGATTTTCTTTTTTTTACCGTCTGAATTGGCTTTCACCGTGTGAATGCGGCTAATAACAATAAACACAATTACAATAATGATGAGGATTATTATTATCATCATCATAATTATTATTATTATTAATATTATAATTGTTATCATTATTATTATTACTATTATTATCATCATTATGACTTATTAAGTAAGCAAATATCATTCCCCAAAACCTGGGGGGGGGATGGTTGTACATGCCATCCCCCCCACCTTGTGAGGTGGGGGGGATGCATCCCCCTCATCCCCCCCCCCCCGTTGTCTACGCCCCTGGTCATGGTTCAGTGGCAAATTTGGCCTCGTAACTGTGAGGCTCTAGGATCAAAACCGTGTCGAATGCCCTTTTGTGGGTCATTAATCCTCATCATTGACTTAAGGGAGGGGGGGGGGGGGGTTCGAACATTATCTTGTGGTGGAACACAGTATTAGAAATCGTTATATTTATGGATATTTCAGCCGTCTCTGAACCTATTTCGATCAAACAAAGATGATTTTGTCATTTAAATTGTATGTTCTTTCAAATTTGAATCTCAGTTTTTCATTATCTCACAAAAATTACTTTGTGTAGCGCCCTCTGCAACAGAACTCAACTATCCCTTTAATGTTTCCCTAATGCTTGTTTACTTAAATGTAATTTATACAAAGTAGTGAAATGTCCTAATAATTGGCAATTTATATTTTGTAGTATTTTCAAAAATGAATTGCATACAACCAAATCATCAGTAATTAATATAAATGTTGTAAGTTAAGATAATTTGTAAAGCATAGAAATGCACGCACCCCATAATTATTATGCAATTTAACTGGTGTCGACTGGTTCAACTGGAAATATGCCCACGGACCAGTTTTCAACCATTTTTTACAGGAAAATATGACATTTTAAAGTTTTTTTGGCAAATGGGAGGGGACCTTGAAAGAAATGTCACTGAGATTTGAACTGATCGTACCTTTACAAATCATAACTTTTATTTTTTGATAGGTTTTGCTCAAACATTCAAACTTTCGTGCAGCCCAGGCGTGGATCCAGGGGGGGGGGGGGGAGCGGGCCTTGCCCCGCCCCTGCCCCCCCCATACAAAAAAAGACGGGCCATAAAAATAAAAATAAAATGATTTTTTTTTTTTTACCAGAAATTTACCTTTGTTATTGTTGTTCCACCCCCCCCCCCCCCCCCCACTTAGCGAAATATCGCCAAGCGATTTTCGAATTTCCGGGGGCAAAAAAGAAAAAGAAAAGTCAGTGCTCACAACTTTTTGTAATTATCCTACCTTACACAGCTTTACACATCAAATTAACAGTGCATGCACTTGGAGAGCAAAATAATTGTTCTGTTTTATTTACTAATGTAAAGCGCTATATAAATATCAATATGAATGTGTGTATGTATGACCTGTTTCTCTCATTTTCTGCTTGTTTTTAAAACCAACTTAATCAGGGTGGACTTCCAATGTGGTATCCCGTCTTCACTCTCGTAACAGCCTATTCATTAAAAAAAACAAAAAAAACAGAAAGCCTATTCAAATATTTTTGATCTCGAGACTCATTAGTTTGAGTAGATTTCTCATCTTGAATAAACAGCTTATTAATGTTTTGATGCGATCAATTCTACGAAAGACGAAGGGCAGGCTGAATCGAAGACTCATAAAACTACGAAAGCGATATTGAGGAATTTGATTGGTCGAAAGTCTTTCGAAGTCAGCATACTAGCAGTGCGCGCGCCATGCACGCTCGTTCTCTTTTCGCCGGTCGCCGTCGTTGAAAACGGTTAGTGTCATAAAAGGCTGGTTACAATCCGATTAATATGATTAGTTTCATGTAACATCATTATTTATTTTTGTTTTAATTTTGATATGTGACTATCTACTGATGTTGCGTAGATTTTTCAGAGTGATATTTCAACGTTTGGACTATCAAACTGGGTGTTGAAAATCTCAAAAGTGACGATCGAATTGTTTTTAGCCTACCACTATTAGTGTTGTGCATGATTTACGCAGGGCACGCCGGTCACGGGCTCGCCGATTCATTTTGGAGGTAAAATTAAGCAATGAAATGTAGTTTGAATTTACGCATTATATTGATTTTATGTTCATAAAATGTACTATTTGCAGAGCTGTTAAAGAATGAGAATAAAGGTACTGTTTTCAGACCAATTTGTGCATCTGTTTTCTGATATAACACGGTCAAATCATTGTTTTATTTTGCGTAGAACGGTTCGCTCCTTCGGGCGAGTTCTATTTAAAATAATGATAGCGCGCGTGTTAAATCATTGGTGCTAGCTCTAAAATTTGGGATTGAGGTAATGTGATAATTCAGGTAATCTGTTGTGATTGTACCACTGCAAAATAACACGTTTTGGTTAAATTGTAGGCCCTCTATAAAGCACACACTATAATTGCAAAATTTGGGAGTCATAAAATTGATTTTGCAAAACAGAAAAAACAGTGTTTATGCTATTTACCTACAAGTTGTTTATAACTGCAGAAATTAATGATATTAAAACCAAATGTTCAAACTTTGATGACAGTTGACAGTTTCTGTTTGATCATTGAATGTACGTAGAATTTCACTGATCATCAGGCACGTAGCCAGAGTTTGATGTTGGGGGGGGGGGGGGGGGGGGGCACATGTAATCGATCGAGGTAAAAAAAGGGGTCTAAAAAAGTTCAACCGATCCTGGAATTTTTTTTGGGGCACGTGCCCCCCCCCCCCCCCGTGGCTACGTGCCTGCTGATCATTGTGTTAGCTGTAGCCATTAGCTTATCATTTTGTTGCTTACCACAGTATGGGATAATGTCAAAGATCCTGGATGGTCAGCAGTATATTAAAGAAATGGAAGAAGGCTGCATGGGTATTCAAACTCGGAAAGCAGTTGTAAGAGCCTTTGTGTCTCTTCTCATGACGGTGCAGGGTGACAAAGGGTAAGTAAAACCCATTGCATCAGGGGTGGATCTAGCTTTTTTCCCAAGGGGGGGGGGGGGGGTTGACCCAGTGGATTTTCCCAAAATCGCGCCGTTTTACTGTTTTACTTTTCCTTCTTCTTTACCCCCTCCTTCCCCCCTTTTTTTTCTTCACTTGACCGCCCAAGGGGGGGGGGGGGGGGGTTAAACCGCCGACCCCCCTAGATCCGCCCCTGTGCCAGGCCTACATGCTTTTCCTATTCAAGAACGGATTTAATAAAAGCAGTCACAATTCCAGGTTTTTATCAGTATTTAAACAGTTTACATTTCTTAAAGAAAGATAGACATGTCTCCTTACTGAATGTTTCAGATACTGGTTGACGGTCTCTACCTTTTAACTTTAACAACAGTGCTCTTTTAGGGAGAGGATTTGTTTTATAGTAAAGTCTGCACTAACAAGGTAGAAAGTATGTGCTCTAACCTTTAATACTTGGTGCTTCTTTAGGAATGATGTTCAATAGTGCACATTAGTTACATTAATGTACCATCACATATACGTGCACTAGAAATGGATGTATGTGCTTCTTTATGTTCAGGGAAAAAAATTGATACCAAGTAAATTGTTACAGCAAGGTTGTGTATTCGTGTAACTTATTGATTTTTAGGGTCAAAACTTCAAAGTATGCGAGGACAAAAGTGTATTTGTCTTTCCACTGTTCAAAATTCAAAAGCTACACTCCTTACCTTGAAAATGTTTGCCTTCTTTATATTGGTAAAAAACAACGAAGCAATGGCTTAGGCTATAGTAACCCAATTCCCAAATCTGGATAATTAAAAAGGTGAAGCCAATATAAGTAATATTTAAGTAATATAATTAAATGTATGCGAATTGTATACACTTGGACCATCATGTGCTTAAATGAAATTAAATGTGTCCAACACAGGGCTGGGGGAAATATCCGGCGTTCGATTTGGGAGAGTTTTTTGTGTGGTTTTGGGTGTATTTTTGAGTGCGTTTAAAACTTGTTTGCGTAGCGGGAAACACGAAGATGTTTTGCATTTAGCAGTTAACTAATCTATCTTTGAAAGGAAGAAGCTAGTTATTTTTGCGTAACAAAATATTATGAGGTTCAAATATTTTGTATTGATTAGGTATAGTTTTGCACGACTAGTTGTACAGGCCTCCAGTAGTGAATTAGGAAAGATCACAATGGCCTTATGCGTATCAAAATGGCTAATTTGCCTAATTAATGAAATGCGAAACAAAGGATTTGAGGGTTGTACAAAATTCTGATTTTTAAAAAAGAAATCAGATTTTTTCCTATCTTGATCGATTCTCTCTATGTTTAAATCGATTTTGTTTTTCTTTTTACATGCTCTTGTAGTTGAGCTTTGAAGGATATTTTGCATTACCTGTAAAGCAATTAATCATTCGAATTTATCACTTGCAATTTAGCGTTACAAAAACAAAATAGGTTCAAAAGTTTCTTTATTTTAGATTGAGACTGACAATGTGCATGTAGGCCTACAGTAGTGGATAAGGAAAGATCATGATGGCCTCGATCATGCATATTAATGAGGCTAAAACGCTTAGGGAGTGGTATTAGTTTAACATACTCAAAATAAATGTTTAGGCACCCCATAATCAATCAAAAACGAATCAAAATCAACCAAAGAAACAGCTAGTGAAAGCATCAAATCAATTATATGGAGAACATAAAGATTATGTAGCTCAATACAAAACTCAAAATGAAAGATGTCGACACGAAGAAGTCTAATAGTGCTCTAATTTATTTGCCTGCACAGCAGACTTCTCTGGTTATAACTTTTATAACATACATGTATTTGCATATGTACATATTAAAGGGCAAAGTAACCAACATAAGGACTAATAAAGAAAGATAGAAGAAGGATCATGGGTGTAAGGTAAACCAATATGAATGACATGGGATGAGGATGAGTTGGGGTTATATAATGTCCTAAATAATGATACACTATAAACACAGCAGACTTCTCTGGTTATAACTTTTATAACATACATGTATTTGCATATGTACATATTAAAGGGCAAAGTAACCAACATAAGGACTAATAAAGAAAGAAAGAAGAAGGATCATGGGTGTAAGGTAAACCAATATGAATGACATGGGATGAGGATGAGTTTTGGGGTTATATAATGTCCTAAATAATGATACACTATAAACACAGCAGACTTCTCTGGTTATAACTTTTATAACATACATGTATTTGCATATGTACATATTAAAGGGCAAAGTAACCAACATAAGGACTAATAAAGAAAGATAGAAGAAGGATCATGGGTGTAAGGTAAACCAATATGAATGATATGGGATGAGGATGAGTTGGGGTTATAATGTCCAAAATAATGATACACTATGAACAAAGGAGTCGTAGGCTGGTTGAAGGTCATGAAAAGAAAATGGAAATGAGAGGAAAACAATTACTATGACTAAATAATAACTAATTTAACCTCTTACATAAGGAAAAGCTGATTTTTGTTGTTGTTAATGTTCCAACAACATTGACAGAAAACATGAAAGAAGAATTAAAATCAAATAGGAAAGATAGAGCATATTACAAAAAAAAAATATGGTGAAAGAAATTACGTAAAATAATAGAAAATGAGAAATAGGGAAACATAAGGAAAGGTAGAAATAAAATAGTTTTAATAGATAACATGGAAAAATAGAAAGAGAATATGAGAGAAGGATGACAACAAAGACAAACATAGGAAAAGAGCAAGAAGATAAGAGAAAACAAAAACAAGGAAATAGCTAGGATGTGTAGATGAAAAGTTAAAAGAAGTTGTACATGTATATTATTACAAAATATAGAAATAAATGATGAAAACAGGATAAAAAACGAATAACATAAGAAAGGATACGAAGAGAAAATAAGAGAGGAAAATGAAGAAATTTGCAAGCACTGATAGAAGGGAAGATTATGCCTTAGGGAGAAACAAAGTAAGTAAGGGGAAACAGGGAAGTTGGTAGAATAGCAATGAACAATAACATAAGGATTTTTTCAATAGAAGAAACAAAGAAATATGAGAAGAAAAGATGAAATAAGAATTAAAACTAGAAATGGCATAAGAAAAGATAGAATAAAAGGCTGAATAAGGTTAAAAACAAAGAATAATATAAGGAGTGATGGGAGATGGAATTAGAGGGGGGGGGGGGGGGGGGGGGGGGGTTGTACTGAAGACAAAAAAATCATAAAGGATAGAAAAAGGATCACAATCAATTTGGGGATCTGAATTTGTTAGTATCACTGTGATGGGCCTAGGTTTATTATTTTTTACTGAATAATGTGCAACGATCTGATGGGCCAACAAAAAGGTCTCGATATGCGATATGATATAATAAATGATATTGTTGCATAAAACTGTAAAAGTAGGAAATATCTATTTACTAGATACTACAAAGAAATCTGATGACGTGATTTAAAGAGCAGGTTGAGTTCTGGGAAAAGGTGAAAAAATAATTTGTGAGCATTATTATTGTTATTATGCAAGTGTGGAAGAACATCAGAGAAAAAATGTTCCATGGAAAGCATGGCTCTTCAAATGCTTCCATATTCTAAATATGGCATGTAACACAATACAAATCGGGACAGATTTTTATGCCACATGTTCGTGTAGCTCCATATACATCTTTCTGTGTACAGTACTGCTTGTAACTTTACCAAGACTGGGCCGAATTTCTTATCATTTTGATGATTCCTGAACCTTGCAGTACACACCATTTATTATATGATAGATGATCAACCTTTTCTAATCGATTCCACACCGTTTCTTTCGCAATGCAATATTATTGTATGACCAGAACTCAACTTTATTTTTAAGTCGCGCCAACTCCAGTCTTATATTAAACTAAATCATTAAAAAAAAAAGTATTAAGAGAATCAAAACCGTTAGCCAATAAACTAGTCATTGAAACCTTATAAAATATAACATTCTTATTCCTACTTTAAAGGTACCATGTCCCACTTGCAGGCCCCCAAAATGAAAAGGTTAAATTCCAACGGCATTTGAAAGACAGTACTACCCTCAACTTCCCTCAAAACGGAAGGGCTTGAAGTGGCTTTTAGTGGGGAAATGATATAGATATATCGACTGCTATGAGAGGCCTGTCTGTTTTGTAAAGGCTCAAGGGGACGTTGCATCCTGCCATGAACCCTAGGCGCGCCTGGATCGAGAGCCAGTGTAAAAATAGCCAGGCCTCGATCGAATATTAAAGCAGTCGATATATCTTTTTTTTTACTGAATTGACACGAAAATCTACCAAGAATTCGTACCTTATCCTATTATTGAGTAAAGATTGGATAAAACATCACAGAAAATCTGAGACACTGTTTGTTAATCTTCGCTGGAAAGATGGCTGAATGTTACAATCATTTGGGAATCGCAAACAAAAAGCGCTGTATGGTATCCGCGCTCGCACAAAGTAAGTTTTGTTTTGTTTGTTTTATTTCCGAAAATCATCATAAAAAACAATAAAACAATATAACAAAATCAAAGACTTACATAACAATAATAGATTGATAAAACTGTTGGATAGTCCATTTCAGAGCCATTAACTAATGGCTCTGTTCTTCCATTGAGTCCAATAAATACATAACAATAATATGATAAGTAATGATATGACAAAATAGTAAGGCGTAATTAAAACACATTGTACATGTACTTAACTATAACTAAATCAATTAAATTAAACAAAAATCATTAAAATCTATTCAAATATCCCCTTCCATTCCTATAATGTAACCAAATACTATCCCACCCTTATCACCACCCTGCTAACTATTGATTTAGTTAGTTTTAAAATATTCTACACATGATCTAACTTAGTCCTTTATTCCATTGATTAGGTTTACGGCAAAATTCAACGGTTTTAACACGAAACCAGTGGGGATCTCATCAAAATTTTACTATTTCTCCGGTACCCGGAATCTTTTGGGAAATTCACTCGTGAACTACTAATCGTTCCTGGCATTGTTTGTTTCTTTACGGGAATGGCTAAAATCACGACTCCAATTTCAACCAATCAGATGGATAGATTTCTAAAGAGAGGTATATAACGTCTAACGACCATTAGCTGTCGATTCGACTTAAGCGATTCTTATATCCTTTTCCCGAATGGTCGTGCGTTTTCTGCTGCACAAAGATTCAATCAGTTTAATTTTGGCCATTACAAGTAGTGGGTTATTTATGTAGACAAATGCTCGTGTACCTGTTACCTGTAGCTTATTTTATGTATGTTATTACCAAAGAAAAAAGATGTCAGTCAGTCAGTCACTCAATAGTGTCTGACAGTGAAGTCTAGAATGTAAACGGGTTTCCTTGCATAATTTGAATACTAGGACACAGCCAATGTTTACATTTCACAGATTTCACAATTTGATGTTGGCTGCAAAAAGGGACATATAGTAACTTCAACAACTGGGGGAAATACAGATCTCTTACACTCTAAAAAAAAACTGCTCAATTTGAGTCAAAATGTTACTCTTTTGGGTGGTCAAAAGGAAACCACCCGACTTTTGAGTAAACTTTACTCAGCATGTGTTGAGTAACAAATCTACCCATCTGTTGAGTAAAAATATTACTCAATAAAAGACTAAATCTCTACTCAGTTTGAATGAGTCAACCTTTACTCAATATTTACTCTTTGTTTAGCGGTTTCCTTTTTTACTCAGTACTGGGTAGAAACGTAATCAACTCATGTCGAGTAAGAAACTGCTCATGAGTTGAGCCAAATTTTACTCAATTAACGAGTACATGTTTTGACTCAAATTGTTTGAGCGATTTTTTTGCTCAAATATTGAGTATGTTTTCTGGGTAACGCTTAGTTGCTCAATCAATATTGAGTAAAAACATGTACTAAGTTAAGTACATGTTTTTACTCCATTAGGGGTGCAAACCGATGCAATAGCAGCACATTTAGGGGTTCAATCCTGCACCCTTTAAAAGGTGCAATCCTGCACCCATCATCGAGGAATACTGGTAAAATTTGCTCATACACAAATACATATTAAACATGCATGATGTTTCTTGGTTAGTAATCATATAATCAATATATCTATTGCTAAAACGTGAATGTAATTGTAACATGATCAGACAAAATAATATATTGGTTAATGATTGCCAAAGGAAAATACAAAATCAAAAAATTGATGTGCATTGTCATAATTTGCTTAACAAATCATGATAAATGTATTTTTATGTGAACACGTGGAAAGTAATCATGAATATGCATGCAATATGCAAACTTTTATTTTGCACCCTCTTTTGGTCGATAGGGTTCATTTTTGTGGGAAGGGTGCAAAATCTTGTATTGCACCCTTTTTTTTAACCCCTTTTCCTTCAATAGGGTTCATTTTTATGTAAAGGGTGCAAACTCTTATTTTGCACCCTTTTTTGCACCCTTTTTTCTAAGAGTGTATCTCAGTTCTTTCGCATCTTTCTGCACGCGCACATGCATGCACGAGACATGCACATGACGGACAATGAAAGAGTACAAAATATCCAGTTCCTTAGGTAGACAAAGGAACATACAGCTGCTATTATGTAAAAATGTGTAGAACAGGTGTCACATGCATATTGACAGCTCGTTGCACTTTCCATCGATCCAACTTTCACTCGCACCCGAGGTAAATTCGGGTAAGAGATCAATGTTGATTTATTTATCACCTGCCGCAGCGTAATACCCAACCGTAGTTTACTCAAAATTGATACAAACGAAATTCGTACTCAATGTTGAGTCATTGATTTACTCTTTATCGAAGGTAACACATTACTCGGGTGACGAGTACCACTAAAATCAAGGTCTTACTCCAGCTTGAGTACTGAATTGCTCATTTTGTTACTCAACTTGTTTTACTCGGCACAATTTACTCGCTGACATTAAGAGTGTAGAACAAAGATGTGTCCTATTATAGTTACAACTAGTCATACGGAATATGATTCAGATCAGCTAAATCTGAGGCCCTATTTTCAAACATTTATTATTTAGGTTTACCCGTTGTTTTAATTTCATCTTGAAAATCAAAATCTATTAGTAGTGCCCCAAAATTAAAGGCATGCAGATTGAGAACAAAAACATCAAACCTTTAGTATTTTCTTTGTGTTTGTAAGTGGGGTGAGTGGGTGTGCGTTATGTGTTTGTGTAGAACTTATCAGATTAATACCGTCATGTTGGAATTCATGACATTGTAGGCCTATGTTCAAAAGATGATTAAAAAGTCAAATATTTAACAAGTCAAGTCGAACTTTTTCGCGTGAATGGTCTCTTCATTGCTATACTTATAATCGATTAAGTGTATTTCCATTAACTTCTTAAAAGCGCCTTCCTTTTTTCTTCTTTAGAACGTCCCATTACATAATGGCAGTAGTCTGACATAAAAGGCTTGTTTTAAATCTTTTAATTTTACAATTTTAACAGTGTACTAAAAACAGAATTCACACAATCAAATGAAGAATTATTTACATACAGCCATGTACTCTAAATCATGGCAAAACAAAAACTTGAATGTGTCAGCGATTGTGACACTATTTGTCAGGTTAAACTGATATTGATCATTTATCATACAAAAGTAAACTTATATTCACATGAACGGTGCCACTTTTCTTCTAAAGTTTTGTTATACACATAAAGAGTAGTAAATCAACATCTTGATGAACAAATCTCTGTGATAACTCATAATCCCAGTTTGGATAATAAGACAATCAGGCGCGTACGCAGGATTTTTTCAAGGGGGGAGTTTTAACATTTTTAAATCGGGCCGAAAATTTCGCAACGACTCAGCCAGCCGCTGGATAAGCGGGAGGAGGAGGGGGGGGGGGGGGGGGAGGGGGGGGGGGGGTGGGAGTTAGGTCAACTTTTTAAGGTCAACCATTGGTATGATTTTTTTTTTTTTAAATTAAAAAAAAAAAAAAAAACCAAAGGGGGGGGGGGGGTCAACCCCCGAACCCCCCCCCCTGCGTACGCGCCTGAAGATAATGATATAAGTAGAAGTAGATACGATATGTATGTACATCCTTAATGTTAATCACCTGCTTTTGCAAACCATTATCATGATGATTAATACGTTCAAAACAAACTTCGACTCAAAGCCTATTGTTCCTCATAATAATTAAATCCCACGTCTTTAACAAAGTTGTCTTTACTGAAACCGGTGCCGCCTCCCACCCGGTTGTTGAGCTCACACACACCGATGCCGATGTTAAATGACACGCAGTCATCTCGCATGTTGCATTCGGCACCGCATTCGACCAATGACAATCCTTGTTTGGTTTTGATCACGTGATTTCGGAGACGCCATTCTTGGTGGATCCGTTTAAAGAGGGCTGTCTTCTGTCGGACCACGTATGCTTGTAATTGTACGGAGAGGGGGAAAAAAATCTGACTTGACCATATAGACTATATTGAATATCATTTTCCAATTACATCATAAGGCAACAGATTCATACCTCGGCTAACTTTCCCATTGCCCCAAATACATACATGTTTGTATATTATACATTTATTTTCCTGAAAACGAAATGTTCCCCCCACCCCGTAACCACACTTGACCGGTTGTTATCTGTACAGGAATGTTACTTCTAGCGTTAGCTCAACCATTAAATATTAATGATAATAACAACGATGATGATGATGAAATAATAATTATTATATTATTATAATTATATAATAATAAATGATAATAATATTAACAACAAAGACAACAATAATAGTTACGATAATAAGAATGCTCCTACTACTTCTAATAAGGATAATAATTAATAGTGAAATGATAATAACAGTTACATAGGCCTAATAATTTTATTTTACTCCTGTATTATCATAACTAATAGTGTTTTATCTGGATTTTTCTTATATTTAATAATGATAATAACAATCATGATAATAATAATCATAATTTTGGTTTACACAGAGAAGCCTCATCAGCTTCAGAGCTGTTCTTCCAGAGGGCCCTGCAATTATTATTTCCCTACCAATTGGTACCCATTTACAACTGGATGAGAAGTGGCGAATGTTGATAAATGTCCTGCCAAAGGACATTGGTGCTGGGCTGGTATTCGAGCCTTAAACATTAGGATTGGGAGTCATGTGAATACACCACTAGACCATGACACCTCCACATATACCACGGCACCTCCACACAATGTTGTGAATATTTACCTGGTGTTGGAGTCCGATTGTCAGGAGCGGCCTGTTATCAAACATAAATATACAACTCTGTTCCGTCAGTATACCCACCAGGCGCGTAGCCACGGGGGGGGGGGGGGGGGGGGGGCACGGGGGGGGGGGGGGGCACGTGCCCCCCCTAAAATTTCCAGGATCGGTTGAAATTTTGTAGACCCCTTTTTTTTACCTCGATCGATTACATGTATGTGCCCCCCCCCCCCAAACATCAAACTCTGGCTACGCGCCTGATACCCACAATAGATTATTAAACTCTTAAACGATGTATGATACTTTTATTTGAAAGTGAGAAAAAGAATAACCCATGTCAAAAGTACAAAAGTTGAACAAATATATAAAATAAATTAAATGAATGAATGAATGTATGAATGAATAAGTGATTAAACTAGTGAATAAATTAAATTAATAAACTACAAGATGAACTTTAAGTCAATTTATGATGTTATAAACAATTTTATCTAATAAATACAATCGTCAATTCTTTAGATAATAGTGTTCCCATTGAATGTTTGTATGTCGTATGACACCGTTATGGATAACTTACACTTGTTAATGTTGTCGGCACGTTTGTTTCACCTGGGATACCTGTGGATGGAATAAGAATGGAATTAAAAGACCATCGATGATTTAAACAGTTTGATTGTTAGGGGTGAAAAGATCATCAGGGATCTTTATTAAACCACTGATCGACAAATTAGCTGGCAATGCAATTTCTCCTCTCCTGCTCGCACACTCTGGAACAGGCTCCCTCAAATTAAAATCATCACCCATCTGTTAAAAGAGAAGACAAGTTCAAACAGAGTTTTAAGACATATCCGTCCTAAAACCTCATGCATTCATTGTAAACAAAAACACTGTCACTGTATCACCGACTCATAAATGGCAATTCAAGTATCAAGTGAAACATGTGCTATATAAATTGCAACTATTATCATTATTATACATGTATAGCACTGATACAACATTAACGAAACATAATTATGAATATATAACATAAACCCTCATTTCTCTACTAATCCCCAAATAAGAACAAACTTGAATACATTTTCATTTTTGTTTGTCAGTTTCAGTTGATTATTAAATTTTGCATTGGGAACATCTTTTAAGATTTATTTATCTCGAAAATATTTATATTAATTGATTTATTTGATTAGTCATTTCATGTAAAAACCATTGGAGATATTATATTTTTATTCTTTTGCTATCATGCAATTACATACAAACTTAAACTTACATTCAGGCGAAGTTCTAGAAGACTATTTTTTCTGGAGGGGCAATGCATGGGCTTGGGGATTCGTGCACTTGTATACATGTGCCCCTGCAGCATGTGCCTCTCTTAGATTGATTTAATTAAAATAAGTGTTTTTTAATTGGGGTGATAGATTTTTAGAGGGATTATAGAAGGGAGGGGGAGGGGAGTTGAGCTCTTGTCATTTCTAGAACCGCTTTTGCTTACATTCATAATCGGCGTAGGCGTAGGAATAATCTCCGGCGCAATCAAGATCCCCAGTGCAAGTGATGGCACATGGATTTTGAGTCTCGCAATACCGAGACCACCATGCCGTCTGGTCACCGTCTTCACACTGGCTGTCCATGGAGGAGTCATAATCATCGCAAGAAGAAACCTTCGTACAAATTCCTTTGGTGATGTTGATTGTTGATCCTGGGTCACACTCCATCGTGATCTGTGGAGATCCATTGCCGCAGTCTGAAACTATACACAATTAGTGAAACAAAGTTGTAATTATGATGGTAAACACATTTCCATCTTCAATTACAATACTTAGGATATAACATACATTTATTTTCTTTCAGTTTGATTTATTTTCTTTTAGATTGATACGTAAAATTATCATTAAGCTTATTCTGAAGGAAAATAAATGTAATTTGTGAAAGTTTGTGACAATATAAGATTAAAGGTACTATGCCCATTTGCAGGCCAAAAAAAATGAAAAAGTTAAATTCCAACTGCATTTGAAAGATAATACTAATTTAGAACTTCCCTAAAAAAGGTGGGGCTTGAATATGTCTTCAAGTGGGAAAATAACGACTATTAGTTGTCAATTCGACTTTAGGGCTATAGAGCCCAAAAGTAATAGTCTTGATTTTCAGACAATTGTACCGAATGGTCATACGTTTTATGCTGCGCAAAGATTCAATCAGTTTAATCTTGGCCATCACAAGAAGTGGATTATTGTAGACAAATGCTCATGTACCCTTTACAACTCTTTTCATGTATGTTATTACCAAAGAAGAAAAAAAGCCAGTCAGTCACTCAATAGTGTCTGACAGTGAAGTCTAGCAAGTAAACGGTTTTCCTTGCATAATTTGAATATGAGGACACTGCTAACGTTTAAATTTCACAGATAGGACATAAGTGACATATTCATAATTCCTGCAAAGATCTACAGCATTTGAGGTTGGCTGCAAAAGGGACATAGTACCTTTAAGGCTTTATAACATTGAATCATTTAGAATTTTAGATTATAGAAGAATGACATGATAATTTTGAATTATTTGGTGTTCACCCCGTAAAAAGAAAGTGTAAACTATTCATGAATGTGGATTTTTTAGATTCCAATGATTTTCACGAAAATAGTCAAACGTTGAAGCGTGCCTAAATTATCGAGGTAAAGTTTTATGTATAATATATCGGGTAGTAAGTCCACGTTGGCATAAGCCTAGGTGACGTAGTAAATTAGAACCGGGAATATATCTATTCAAATTGTTTAGTTTTAAATTTCAAGTGATTTCAAGTTTTGTTAGAGGGGTAAAAGATAACTGGATCGGCACAGAAGCGAAGTGCCTTCAGACGAGTAATGCCATTATCTGTACGATTTGAAGCCGATTCGGCTATTATTCTGACTAGAAGGTTTTAATACACTAAAATTCCGATTGTTAGTATTCTTATCATCAGTTGAGAACCTAAATCGGAAACATAATGCTTTAAAAAATGTTCCTGATCTATTAAAATCGCCTTGGGTGAATTATAATTGAGCCTTATTCCAGAAATCTCGAAATGAGGAGGAGGGGTTTCATTTTTTGATATTTAACATTTGATATATTTCCTGCACACATAAATGCTATTGAAACTTTTTCTCCATACTTTTTTTCTTAACCACATTTGAATTTGAATTAGGTTTGCAATATATCAACGTTTTTTGTTTAACTGCTTACATGTATCCAGTTTTAGGGTGTATTTTCATTTCAGAACAAAAATATAAAATTAAAAACAAATTTAGGCGGGTTGTTTAAAGCCCCACTACACTACTTATAGCTACGTTACCATATGCATGCATGTCTAATCCCTCCTGGCCAAACTAGTGCAGTTGGGCTTTAAAGGAATGAGAAGGGGACGAAAACCAGGTATTTCTTTTATTTGGCCTTAGGTTCTTTACTACAGGCCTAAGTCATGGGATCGTACTGTATTGAATAGCGAAGTCATTGAGGTGTCTTTAAAGCACTCTTGCTAGCAGTTATTTGTTCTACCCCTTTTTTCAGAATTTATGAAATGTATTCAATCGCTATTTCATTTAAAAACCCCTCGATCTTACTTACCTCGCAGTTGCGCAGCTCTCTTCTACAAAAGAAATGAAATAAAATCACGTATAAGGCCATTATTCTGAAAACAAGTTAGGTAATGTAATTGTCTAAAAGCACCCACATATTTTATGTTTGCGGTTTAATTGTGCACGAAAGCTTTATATGAACGAATAATTTTACTACTCTCGGACTATTTTATTATTGTGGAAAAGTAAAATTGACAACCGATCAGAACGTTAACGCAGCACTATGGATACAATATATAAAGATATTTACAAATGTGTAAACATAATCAATACTGATTTGTAGCCTACTCCTTGCATTGCCATAGGGACATGAGATATGAGAAATTTCTGAAAAAAAGAAGATACCCATGTTTTTCTTGGACTGCCGTGTAAGTGTCCCACAGGTCATTATTTTATGAGAGACGTTGCTCAATAATTCAAAACTTAAAACCTGTGAAACCAACCAAAGGTTTTTTTCAGTTCGAGCACACCCACACCATCGCTTTAAAATAAAAATAAATAAAAAAATCATGTTTTTCTATTTCTTTGATTTGTACTAATCCCCAAAACATGAGGACCTTTTATCGACTTGTTAGACAATTTTGCAGTGCAGACTGGTGTGAAAAGTCGCTTCCAATTAAGGGGGTGGCTCTATTATAATAATACATATTATGTATACAATTCGTTATAACCTGTCTATTTCCCATTTAAACACCCACAGTGAGAATGTCACGATCACCATTTTTCAAATTTGGCAAATGCATTTCATTGATATGTTCTATGGTTACGTATAGATGGATGCAGGATTCAAATATACAGTGCGTCCCAGAAAAAACGAAACCGAGAACTATCGATGTTTTATCATAACTTAGTCACGTTTATAATTAATAAATGACACATATTTGGATAGCTTAGATCCTCCTCTTTCATTTGATGCATTTCTATGATTCATACCTCATGCATGAGTGATTAAAATTAATATGAAGAGAGGAAACCAAAAAATCATTTGGCGGGCGGTATCTGAATTTCAAAGAGAAAGTCACATTTTTCAAAAATTGAGTTTCTGCCCTTTCATATGACACTTCAATCATGAAAAATGAACAAGGAATGACAAAGTTCTGTTTAATTAAAGTAGTGCTTGTATTTTCATAATTTTATCAAACGAATTCGTTTTCACTGGCTCCCTTCCGTAGCAACAAGCAGAATTGACAAAAGACTTAACTCCGTTTCGTTGACAATCAGCCGTGCATGAAGTCTTTCGTCTACGGCTGATTGTCTACGAAACGGAGTTGAGTCTTTTGTTAATTCCGTTTGTTGCTATAGCAGACAGCCAGTGAAAACGAATTCGTTTAATCACATTATGGAAATGCAAGCACTACTTTAAACAAATAGAACTTTGTTATTCCTAGGTCATTATTCCTGACTGAGGTGTCATATGAAAGGGCAAAAACTCAACTTGTTAGAAATGTAATTTTCTCTTCGAAATTCAGATACCGTCCGCCAAATGACTTTTTGTTTTCCTCTCTTCGAATTCATTTAAATCACTCATGCGTGAAATATGGATTATACGAGTTGCATCAAATGAAAGAGGAGGATCTAAGCTTTACAAATATGTGTCATTTATCAATTATAATTGTGATTAAGTGTAGATTAAACATCGATAGTTCTCGGTTTCGTTTTTTCTGGGACGCTCTGTATATGTATGGATGTACGAATAACTTCGTTATTTACCTGTCTATTCTTCCCTTTAAACATGGATGTTAAAGTGGGATTGTCACAATCACCAGAGGACGAAGATGAATCAGATTCTAAACGAATATAAGAGAAAGAACAATTTGTAGATATTGATTGATATAGCAGCTAATCTCGAAATGTACAGGAGTGAACGTCCTTCCCTTTTTGTGGGGGGGGGGGGGGGTCATATCAGGGATCACTTCGCTGTGAGTTGAGTGGAATCCATCCTCAAAACTGAAAGTAAAATAGTGGAAAGCACTTTTCAAGAATAAGGTAGAGCGTCTGGAGCACCTTGCATGTTACTATCCTTATTATATGATCATTAATTCAAAGACTACTTTTGAGTATATTTGACGATAATTAGGTCTGGATCGAGCCCCAAAGGAAGTGATCCCTAACTATCGAGGTATCTTCTATCAGCTCGGAAATTGATTGCAACTTTTCTGTTCTCTGCCATTCTAGTACACTCTTGCATTGTCATTCCACGCCATGTCTTAATGTGTCTTTTTGGCTACAATTTAATTGAGATTATGGGAAATACAGTCACACTTTGTTAAAATGTCAGGAAAAACTTTGGGCATCCCATTTGGCTCTTCATAATTCAAATCATTTGTAAAGTAACCTTCGTAACATTCGTAACTTTACGCACAGCTTCAGGAAACACACCCCTGTTCAATGATATGGCCATCTAGTTGCAAAACAAGAGTATTGGCTAGAGCTATTCCTCTGTCTTGATGAAAAACAGACCTAGTTTTCTTAACATTAATGGATGGCCAAACTCCTCACTTTTAACGGTGAAAGCCTCCAGTATGTCCCTCATGGTGTGCAGACAATACAGTGTCAAGAGCATAGCCTAAATTATTAATGTTTACACCTTCAACACTGACACATCCTTCATATCTGCAAATTTCCTGAATATCAACTCTGTGCACAGGTTAAATAAAGTCAGGGACATCACACACCGAATAACGTACTCCACTTTTGATTTTTGTCTAAGAGTAGACTTTCATTCGTCCGCATTTTGAATCAAGAGAGTAGGCCCTATGTTGAAAGTATCCAGGTCGTGCTTGAGTTAAATTGGGCTATCTTGATTAATAATTGCGGTCATTTTTTTTTTCGCAATGAAAAAAAAAATCCATTCTGGATGCCCGAAAGCTCCAAAAGTGACCAAACGGTTTAGAATAAAGGTCGTGCTAAACAGATTTGTCATGTATAAGTCTATAAAATACAGTACCCATTCCCCTATTCCGAAAAACATTTAAAATCTTTTTGATAAAAAAAATATTTAAAAAATCAGGATTGTTGCAAATACATTCTATCACTGGCGTAATGAGCCGAAAATTGAAGGAGCTGAACCAGGAAAAATGAAATATTTCTTAAGCGCTAGGGATGCAATGGAGTCGACTCTGGTATTAATCCGTTAAATCTGGGGGAGGGGAGGGGGTGGGGAGGTGAGTCGCATTTATAGCAACGCCCTTTTATGAATTACTTGTCTTTTTGAGCCAAAACATTTCTTTATTAGGAACATTGCATTTAGGAGCAATTTTGATCACTGAGGTAAATAAAAGTCTTGATTTTTATATTCATATATATTTTTCTTTATTATGTGGATAAGCAGCGTAAAAATGATTCTTTAGATTGTATATTTTTTTATAGATTTAATCTACCAGGTTTTTGAAGAAATCGTTTTTACACATTACACTTCGCAACATATCTGAACCTGTCTTGAGGAAACATTTTTAAACGCCGCAAACAATTTTGTTAAAGGCATCTCATGGAACATTCTAAATCCAATTATATCACAAATATTACATAATTTTGTTGTTGAATGAAAGAGTTTACGTGATTACATTTTTGTTCAAACACGTCATAAACTGATTCGCACCATGTAAAACACATTTCACGATGACCGCTTTAATGAAAATGATGAATTTTTACAAAATTAGCAAAGGAGATCTAGGATAAGTGAGGGCACAATAATGATATTAATGATGATTATAATAGTAATAATTATAATAATGATAATGATAATAGAAGGTTCTTGTGTAGCTCTCATGTCTGTCAATCTTGACACTCCTGGCACTCCACAATTATTATTACCCCGGGCTTAGGATGGCTTCCTTTATGGCGCTCTAGCATTTCAAGGAGCTAAATCCTGACAGGAAGCCATGTACCTCACCCGGGTCGAGTGTGGCAAATGTAGATTAATGTCTTGCCAAAGGACATTGGTGTCGTAGCGAGACTCGAACCACGAACCATGTGACCCACAGTCCTGTGAGTAATCACTCGACCACGACACCTCCATCTTCCTATATGAATGTGACTTACCTTCCATCTTAGTTGAGCTGGAAAGGCCAATGAAAAAAAATAACAAGATAACCGACGCAAAGGTGAAAACAACTCTGGAACAATTCATTGCTCTTCCTGAGTTTATAATCTTGACTATGACGAAAAGTTAAAGATTATTCGAAGTTTGACGTCAAAAATGAAGGAGCTGTATGTGTAAGTGATGGGAGACCCGAATTACACCTGGAACAGATGAAAACGTGATTGTCCTGTCAGAGGAGTATGTTGCCTAGTGTCGAACGCGAATAATGAAATTTTTCATGAACGTGAAACCTTTTTATTAACAAAAAAAAATTGTCACAATGAAATTCAATTAAAGCAATGGGATTAAAAGTATTTTCGGCGTGACAGAATATTAGCCTTTGTTCCAGTCTTCTTTTTTTCTGCGTTTTAAAATCGTATAACCAAATAAACGAATGAATGATCCTTGTTCGCGACTGTTCCAAAATGTTATGCCTCATTGTAACGTCATGTCATGAGGAAGGTTGTGTAATCGCATACCTCTTTAAGTTGTATCTCGAAAATAAGAATTAAAATATGGTTAAAACATATATATATATATATATATATATATATATAGTATATAAATTACTTCATAAAACTTGATATAAGGCAAATCTAGAGAGCTAATTATTCACACCCACATTTTGAATAATATATTACCCTTCTGTAAAAAGTACAATAGCAGATTTGTGTGTCTGGAACCAATTACTGATAAAGAGAGACTCATACAATTGGAGTTGTTGATGATTCGTATCGGGATCTAGTGATATTGGCATATATATTTTTTTCTTTTGTTCGTTTAAATGTCAAATTGTCTTTTTTTCTTCAAAAGATCAAGTCATGTAATTGCATTGTGAAAGAAACCATTTGGACATGATGGGAAAACCTCAAAAGGCCGATCACCAATACAAGTATTGGTATAATTATTATGCTAAGCTGTGAGGTTTTGGAATCATGAAAATGATGTGAACTTGGCCCAGTTTTGTTCAGAGTCACATGCACTTTTTATATAAATGTGTATATGGGACAGCACAAGCATGTGGCAGGCATGTAGTCGTGGTACACAACCTTTAGCGTTAGTTGGAAGTTGTTTGTTTTACCTGACTGCTAAGAAAGCATGTGTGTAGGTAAGCAACCAGGGGACTGACGGTTTTAAGTCCTCTCCAAATGACTTGGTAATGAGGATTAATGCCTTACCAAAGGGCACTAGCGCATCGATTTGGTTCCGAACCCGGTACCTCACGGTTACGAGACCACTGCTCTACCAATGAGCCATCGCGTCTCCTTCTAATTGTCATTCGTGTATTTCAAATATGAGGGCATTTTAAGTGCCATCCTTTTCATAGGATAACTTTTATATAATACTATTCAACACTAGAATAAAAAGAATGAAAAAGCTCAAAAATTATTTGTTAACCTTTTCTTTAAAAAGACTGCAAGCTTACATGACGTTGACCGGTTTGGATTACCAATATGAAAGATAAATCCTTGTTGGATATGAGCGTCTGCGATCTATTTGCTCAATAAGAGGCAAATCCGACTTGCATTTTAGAATATTACTTAACACTGAAGCTTTTACCGCATTAAGATGTAATGCAGCACCTGCCAATTAGAGCCGGCAAGATTAATTTTATTTGTATTATCTAATTCAATGTGTATGTGCATATGAATTAACTATATTGTCACATGGACCTAGAGAGAGAGAGAGAGAGAGAGAGAGACGTGCTTCGGATTTCCCAATATTCTATTACTTTTTAGAATGTAGGTTTTTATGTCACATCATTCTTTAATAAATACGTTTGTAATTAAATATCCATTTCACGAAGGTGTGATAATGCGTAATTTCAACCTCGGTCTAATCTTCCATTCAATAGGCGCACTCGATCATTCTACATAAGGGAACAATATCTCCAAATTAATAAGCACAACAGGCACTTTTTATAAGCGCGAACTTGTAAACGGCTTTTCATATTAAAGTGCTAGTTAACCAATTATAATTAATTATAGCCCGTGTCTGTATGAAACATAGTTTAATTAAACACTTGTTGGGGGTTTGAGAATAATAGCTACAGATAATACAAAATTACGTAATAACGTCGAGAATAGAGCAGCTTTTTATCTGTGGAAGTGATATGAGATCCGAAATACACCTGGAACAGATTGAAAATGTGACTGTCCTGTCAGAGGGGTATGTTGTTTTGTGTCAAACGTGAAGAATGCAAATTTTCATGAACTTGCAGCCTTTTATTAACAAACTATTTGTCATTCAATTAAAGCAATAGGATAAAAGTATCTTTCCGCGTGACGCAATATTAGCCTTTGTCTTCTTTTTTCTGCGTTTTAAAATCATATAACAAAATAAACGAATGAATGATCCTTCTTCGCGACTGTTCCAAAAATACCAACCAAATACTAATAAAAAGAGAGTCGTACAATTGGAGTTGTTTGTAATTCGTATCGGGATTTAGTTTTATTGGCATATATATTTTTTCCTTTTGTTCATTTAAATGTCAAATTGTCTTCTTTTTTTGTAAAGATCAAGTCATGTAATTGCATTGTGAAAGAAAACGTTCGGAAGTGATGGGAAAAGGCTGAACACCAATATAAGTATTGGTATAATTATGCTAAGCTGTGAGGTTTAGGAATCATGAAAATGATGTGAGCGTGGCCCAGTTTTGTTCAAAGTCACATGCACTTTATATATATATACATGTGTTTATGGGACAACACAAACATGTTCCAGGCATGTTGCCGTGGTCCACAGCCTTTCGATTTAGTTGGTTTGTTTTACCTGACTGCTAAGAAAGCATGTGTATGCTTGTAGGTAAGCAACTAGGGGACTGACGGTTTTAAGTCCTCTTCGAAGGACTTGGTAATGAGGATTAATGCCTTACCAAAGGGCACTAGCACATCGACTTGGTTTCGAACCCGGGACCTCCCGGTAACGAGGCCACTGCTCTACCACTGAGCCCATCACGTCTCCTGCTAATTTTCATACGTCTATTTCGAATTATGAGGGCATTTTAAGTGCCATATTTTCAGGAAATATTTTTTCTATTATATTTTTCCACACTAAAGTAAAAAAGAATGAAAAAGCTCAAAATTATTTGTTCACCTTCTCTTTAAAAAGACTCAATAACGGCAACTCCAACTTGCCTTTTAGAATATTAGTGAACAATGAAGCTTTTACCGCATAAAGATGTAATGCAGCACCTATGATTTAGAGTCGGTAAGATTAATGTTATTTGTATCATCTATACAATGTGTCACATTGACCTAGAGAAAGAGAGAGAGAGAGGCGTGCTTAGGATTTCCCAATATTCTATCACTTTTTAAAATGTTTGTTATATGTCACATCATTCTTTAATAAATCCGTTTTTAATGCAATATCCATTTAACGAAGGTGTGATAATGCATAATTTCAACCTCGGTCTCATCTCCTATTCAATAGGCGCACTCAATCATTCTACATTAGAGGGAAAATATCTCGAAATTGATAAGACCAACATGCACTTTTTATAAGCACGAACTGTAAAATGGCTTTTCATATTAAAATGCTAGTTGCTAGAAAATAGAATGAAAAAGCTCAAAAATTATTTGTTCACCATCTCTTTAAAAAGACTCAATAACGGCAACTCCAACGTGCCTTTTAGAATATTACTGAACAATGAAGCTTTTACCGCATAAAGATGTAATGCAGTACCTTTGATTTAGAGTCTGTAAGATTAAATTTATATGTATCATCTATACAATGTGTCACATTGACCTAGAGAAAGAGAGAGAGAGAGAGAGGCGTGCTTAGGATATCCCAATATTCTATCACTTTTTAAAATGTTTGTTGTATGTCACATTATTCTTTAATAAATCCGTTTGTAATTAAATATCCATTTAACGAAGGTGTGATAATGCGTAATTTCAACCTCGGTCTAATCTTCCAATCGATCATTCTACATAATGGAAAAAAAATATTTCGAAATTGTTGAGAAGAAGATCACTTTTTGTGAGCGGGAACTGTAAAATGGCTTTTCACATCAAAGTGCTAGTTAACCCACTATATTAATTATAGCCCGTGTCTATATAAAACATTTGTTAACTAAAAGCGGGGTTTAACTGGGCTTGACAACAATAGCTACAGTTAATACAGAATTACGTAATTTGTATCAAATGCTTTGAATTTGAATTTCACTCAATATCTAGATCAATTTGTGTGTGTTTGTATGTGTGTGTCGGGGGGGGGGGGGGGGGGTTGTTCAGCTAATTTCAGATTAAAGGTAGACACCCCTCCCCTCTCTCTTTTGAGAACCATAACGAGTGCAGTTTTATCAGCTCTTCCAAACCCTGTCATTTGGAAATAGCTAGGGGCATTTCACATGAAACGGGACAGGGAATATGATGGTGGTAATTCCTTCCTCCCCACCCCACTCCCCACATGCCCCAACTGTTTATAATACTACATATTTGAACATGCTATTGGCATCTGTTTTCACTCTTGCTCCCTATCTCCATCTTTCTGTCTCTCTTTCTCTCTTACTATCTCACAACATTATTTATTTTTCATTTTCATGACATCAACTTCTCTCACCATCAAAGAATTCTCTCTTATATCTTTACTTTTCCCTTTTGTTCTCTTTCTCTCTCTCTCTCTCTATCTCTTTGTTCTCTCACGGTCTGTTTCCAGATTTTTCCTCGTATGAAACAATTCATCCACCCGTTTGCACATTAAAAATAAAATGATATGAAGAGAATATTGTATATAAGATGAAACAAATTAGGATCAATTTATTTATTTTTCTTAAAACAACAAAATATTGTTATTCACCATGTTCACAAATTATTAAATTGAAGGTCAGATATTCAGCTCAATTAGCCTCATCTGCTATACTTGAAATTATTACAATTTCAATCTTATGCATTTGCAACATTACTTTTTCCATATTTTTTTGTTAAAAGCATAAACTATTTGTAAGCCCTGTTTTTTGTATCATGGTATCATGATTTACACCGTATTACAAACTTAATTATAAAAACATGATAATTTCTTTATTTTTTAAAATATTTTTACCCATAATTCAGTCTTTTTCTCCACTGAAGCAATGACCATCCGATGTGCACAAGAACATCATTTAGAATGTTGGTTGCTTTGTGGTACACATTCACACCAAGGACATGTCCGGCTCTTTTAATTATTAATAATGCGTGAGATTGAAATTGACATTCCTCGATACTTTTGTGATCAGGGGCTACAGGAGTGATGAAATATCCCAAAAGGGACGGAGCTTTGAACGTGGCTTTGAACGTGTGTTCATCACATGGGCCTTTCAACTAAATTATGTGTACATATCTGATGGAGCCATCAAAAAGGATTTGAATTTACAACAAAAATAAATCATATTATAGCACAACACTACAAAAGTAGGAAAATCTACTTACAAGATATTGTAAACAAACATAATTCTGGTAAACAACACATTTGATGAAGTGGATTTAAGTCGCGCCAACATCGGTCCTATATCAAGTGGCTGTGCCTTCCCGATCACATGAGATAAATAAGCCTGTTAGCCAATAAATTAGTCATTTAAAGGTACTATGTCCCATTTGCAGGCCAAAACAAATGAAAAAGTTAAATTCCAACTGAATTTGAAAGATAATACTAATTTAGAACTTCCCTAAAAAGGTGGGGCTTGAAATGTCTTCAAGTGGGAAAATAACGACTATTAGTTGTCAAATCGACTTTAGGCTATAGAGCCCAAAAGTAATAGTCTTGATTTTCAGACAATTGTACCGAATGGTCATACGTTTTATGCTGCGCAAAGATTCAATCAGTTTAATCTTGGCTATCACAAGAAGTGGGTTATTGATGTAGACAAATGCTCTGTACCCTTTACAACTCTTTTCATGTATGTTATTACCAAGAAGAAAAAAAGCCAGTCAGTCATTCAATAGTGTCTGACAGTGAAGTCTAGCAAGTAAACGGGTTTCCTTGCATAATTTGAATATGAGGACACTGCTAACGTTTAAATTCAGAGATAGGACATACATGACATATTCATAATTCCTGCAAAGTTCTACAGAATTTGAGGTTGGCTGCAAAAGGGACATAGTACCTTTAAAACATTATCAAACGTACAATTCTTATTGCGTCCAAGTTTTACGACCGGGGAAATACTATGTACGAAGCCGATATCTTAGAACAACGATGTATCCTTGTATAGCAAAGACCAAGTCCTACGGAATCAGATTCGGTTCAGATAAAACATAGGGCCCTATTTTCAGCATTTATTATTTAGGTTTACCCATAGTTCAGATTTCATCTTGAAAATCAAAACCTATTTATTGTGCCCCAAACAGTAAAGGCGTGAAGATTGAGAACATCAACATCAAACTTCAGTATTTTCTTTGTGTTCGTATGTGGGATGAGTGGTTGTGTGGGTGTGGGTGTGCGTGGACGTGTTTGTGGAAACCTTATCAGATTAATACCATTATGTTGACATTTATGAAATGTAGGCCTTTGTTCAAAAGATGATTCAGAAACCAAATGATTAATAAGTCGAGTCAAACGTTTTTCGTGTTAATTGTCCTCTTCATTATACTCATAAATGATGAAGTGTAATTTTTCTTTATAAACTCTTATTACATAATGGCAGTAGTCAGACATAAAAAGGGCGCGTTTTAAATAAATTTATTTTACAATGTTAACAATGTAATGGATATAGAATTCACACAATCAAATAAAGTATTATTTACATACAGTCATGTACTCTAAATCATGACAAAACAATTTGTTCATGTGTTAGCGATTGTAACAAACAATCCTGGTTAAAAAGATAATTATCATTTGCAAAAGTAAATTTTATAATCGCATGTACGATACAACTTTAAGTTGGTGTCATTTTCTACCTCTAAAGTATCGTTACACGAACATTAAAAGAAGTAATTCAACATATTGATCGGCAAATCTCTGTGATTACTCATGATATCAATTGGTATAATAAGACAACGATAATTATACGAAGAAGAAGAATTAATATATATGTACATCCTTAACGCCAATCACCTATTTCGCAAACCATTGTCATGGCGATTAATACGTTCAAGAAATCCTTCAACTCAAAGTTTATTGTTTCTCATAATATTTATATCCGACGTCTTCAACAAAGTCGTCTCCGTCGACACCGGTGCCGCCTACCACCTGGTTGTTGAGCTCGCACACACCGTTGCCGATGTTAAATGACACGCAGTCATCTCGCTTGTTACACTCAGCACCGCATTTGACCAATGACAATCCACGTTTGGTTTTGATCACGTGGTTTTGAAGGCGCCGTCCCTCGATCCGTCTGAAGAGGAGGTCTTCTGGTGGACTATGTCTGCTTGTGATGGTATTGTGGGCAATGCCTGGTGAATTGTGGTAAAATCTGTGGAAAATAACCGAAATAAATATGTGATTGTAATGTTTAGAAATTCCTATGAAAATGTTGGCCTATATTAAAACACGATCGCAAAGGCTTTCAAAGAATTAACCGCAATCGTTTTCAATAGCCTTAGTCATTACCTTTTAAAACATGCGAGCATTGCAGCGACGTATTACATAATCCAAACATGTTTTCTTTGGGATATGCAATAGGGTATTTTATTTGTCCTTGAGTTGATTTCTCGGAAGTCTTTGTGATCGTGTTAAGATAAAAACAATAATTGCCCATTCACAACTGGATTAGAAGTGGCGAATGTGGATTAATGTCTTGCAAAGGACATTGGTGCCGGGCTGGGATTCGAACCCAAAACATTAGAATTGAGAGTCAAGTGAATACTTACCTGGCGTTGGAGTCGGATCTTCTGTAGTCGTTTCAGGAGTGCCCTGTTATCAAACAGAAATATACAATTTTATTACGTCAGTATAATCATAATAGATTATTTTAAAAATTAACCCTAACTCTTTGAATGTGATATGTAGATTTACGAAAACAAGGCATTTCAGGATTACATACATAACTTAGTAGAAGAAAAGGAAACACTGCAGTAGCCAAGCAATAAACAATAATTAATATGAGTATCGTTTTATCTTCGAACTTAGTGTTAGGAAACTTATTTCTGTTTGTAATGATATGAAATTAAATGAACGAATGGATGAAATAAGTGAATTAGCGAGTAAGTAAATGGATTGAATAACTTGCAAGATGGACGTCAATTTATGATGTTGTAAACAATTTTATTTAGAAAGCAAACTAGTTAGTAATTCTTTAAATTACACCGAATTATATTTCTTCCGAGCGAATGTTGTATGTCAGATCATGGACCTAGAGCCATGGTCAGATGACCCCGTTATGGATAACTTACACTTGTTAACGTTGTCGGCACGGTTGTTTCACCTGCGACACCTGTGTATTGAATAAGAATAGCATACAAAATACGATCGATGATTTAAACAATTTGATTTATAGGGGGAAAAGATCGTCAGTGATCTTTATTCAACCACTCATCGACAAATTAGCTGGCGATTGCAGCATTCTCCTCTCCTGTTCGCACACTCCGGAACAGACTCCCTCCTCAAATAAAAATCATCACCAACGTGCCAACAGTTTAAATAGTTCAAACAGAGTTTGAAGACCTATCGTTCTTAAATCTGGCATGGTAAAAAGAAAATAATGTCACTGCTTGGTATCACTGACTCATAAATAGTATCTCAAGTATCAAGTGGAAAAAGTACTATATAAATTGCAACTTTTATCATACATGTATAGCACTGATACAATACTAACCGAAACATAATTATGAATACTTAACATCAACCCTCACTTCTCTACTAATCCTCAAATTAGAAAAACTTGAATACATTTGGATTTTGGTTTGTCAGTTTCAGTAGATTATTATGCAATAAATTTTGCAGTGAGAATATCTTTTACGATTTACTTATCTTAATTATATTTCTATTAATTAATTTATTTTATGCATTTTCTATGAAAGTTATTGGAGACATTACATTTTCATTCTTTCGCTATCATTGCAATTAAATCTAAACTTAAACTTACATTCGGGCGCGGTTCTAGAAGAATATTTGTTTCTGGGACTTGGGGATTCGTACATTTAGTATACATGTGCGATGTATTTTTTTTCTTCAATTATTGAGGAGGATATATTTTTGTTTAAGGGGGGGGGGGGGCTGGGAGTTGATTTCTCGCCATTTCTAGAACCGCTACTGCTTACATTCATAATCAGCGTAGGTGTAGGTGTACTCCCCAGTGCACGATTCATCCACCCCGCATATGACAGTGACGCCACATGGATTGCGAGTCTCGCAATACGGGAGCCCAGAGTGCCGTCTTGTCACCGTCATCACACTGGCTATCCATGGAGGAGTCATATGCATCACAAGAAGGAAGCCTCGTACAAATTCCTTCGGTGATGTTGATTGTTGATCCTGGGTCACACTCCATCATGAGCTGTGGAGATCCACTTTTGCTGCAGTCTGAAACTATACACAATTATCAGTGAAACAAAGTTGTAATTATGATGGTAAACACATTTTCCATCTTCAATAACAATACAACAAACATTTATTTTCTTTCAGTTTGATTTATACTCTTTTAGATTGATACGTAACATTATCATCAAACTTATTCTGAAGGAAAATAAATGTAATTTGTGAACATTTTGTGACCATGGGTGTCGACCGGGGGATGGGGGGGGGGGGGGATATATCCCCCCAATATTTCAGGTGGGGGGGGGGGGGGGTGGCCTGTAC